>CAXHJY010000366.1:0-93000 GCA_964016885.1 Eledone cirrhosa | reverse complement strand
ATATATAGAAAGAGAGAGTGTGATGTCAATACTTCCGGTATATCATTGCCACCACCACCACCACTTCCACTACCATATATATAAAAAGAGAGAGTGTGATGTCAACACTTCCGGTATATCATTGCCACCACCACCGCCACATCAACTACCATATATATAGAAAGAGAGAGTGTGATGTCAACACTTCCGGTATATCATTGCCACCACCACCACCACCAGTTCAACTTCCATATATATAGAAAGAAAGAGTGTGATGTCGACACTTTCGGTATATCGTTGACACCACCACCACCACCACCACTTCTACTACCATATATATAGAAAGAGAGAGTGTGATGTCAACACTTCCGGTATATCATTGCCACCACCACCACCACCAGTTCAACTTCCATATATATAGAAAGAAAGAGTGTGATGTCGACACTTTCGGTATATCGTTGCCACCACCACCACCACCATCACTTCTACTACCATATATATAGAAAGAGAGAGAGTGTGATGTTAACACTTCCGGTATATCGTTGCCACCACCACCACCACCACTTTCACTACCATATCTATAGAAAGAGAGAGTGTGATGTCAACACTTCCGATATATCATTGCCACCACCACCACCACTTCAACTACCATATATATAGAAAGAGAGAGAGTGTGATGTCAACACCTCCGGTATATCATTGCCACCACCACCACCACTTCCACTACCATATATATAGAAAGAGAGAGTGTGATGTCAACACTTCCGGTATATCATTGCCACCACCACCACCTCTTCCACTACCATATATATAGAAAGAGAGAGTGTGATGTCAACACTTCCGGTATATCGTTGCCACCACCACCACCACTTCCACTACCATATATATAGAAAGAGAGAGTGTGATGTCAACACTTCCGGTATATCATTGCCACCACCACCACCACCACTTCTACTACCATATATATAGAAAGAGAGAGTGTGATATCAACACTTCCGGTATATCATTGCCACCACCACCACTTATACTACCATATATATAGAAAGAGAGAGTGTGATGTCAACACCTCCGGTATATCATTGCCACCACCACCAGCACCACCACATCCACTACCATATATATATAGAAAGAGAGAGTGTGATGTCAACACCTCCGGTATATCGTTGCCACCACCACCACCACTTCCACTACCATATACATAGAAAGAGAGAGAGTGTGATGCAACACCTCCGGTATATCGTTGCCACCACTACCACAACTTCCACTACCATATATATAGAAAGAGAGAGTGTGATGTCAACACTTCCGGTATATCATTGCCATCACCACCACCACCACTTCTACTACCATATATATAGAAAGAGAGAGTGTGATGTCAACACTTCCGGTATATCATTGCCACCACCACCACCACTTCAACTACCATATATATAGAAAGAGAGAGTGTGATGTCAACACTTCCGGTATATCATTGCCACCACCACCACCACTTCAACTACCATATATATAGAAAGAGAGAGTGTGATGTCAACACTTCCGGTATATCATTGCCACCACCACCACCTCTTCCACTACCATATATATAGAAAGAGAGAGTGTGATGTCAACACTTCCGGTATATCATTTCCACTACCACCACCATTACTTCTACTACCAGATATATAGAAAGAGAGAGTGTGATGTCAACACCTCCGGTATATCATTGCCACCACCACCACCACTTCAACTACCATATATATAGAAAGAGAGAGTGTGATGTTAACACTTCCGGTATATCATTGCCACCACCACCACCTCTTCCACTACCATATATATAGAAAGAGAGAGTGTGATGTCAATACTTCCGGTATATCATTGCCACCACCACCACCACTTCCACTACCATATATATAAAAAGAGAGAGTGTGATGTCAACACTTCCGGTATATCATTTCCACCACCACCACCATTACTTCAACTACCATATATATAGAAAGAGAGAGTGTGATGTCAACACCTCCGGTATATCATTGCCACCACCACCACCACTTCCACTACCATATATATAAAAAGAGAGAGTGTGATGTCAACACTTCCGGTATATCATTTCCACCACCACCACCATTACTTCAACTACCAGATATATAGAAAGAGAGAGTGTGATGTCAACACTTCCGGTATAGCATTGCCACCACCACCACCACTTCAACTACCATATATATAGAAAGAGAGAGTGTGATGTCAACACCTCCGGTATATCATTGCCACCACCACCACCACTTCAACTACCATATATATAGAAAGAGAGAGTGTGATGTCAACACCTCCGGTATATCATTGCCACCACCACCACCACTTCAACTACCATATATATAGAAAGAGAGAGTGTGATGTCAACACCTCCGGTATATCATTGCCACCACCACCACCACTTCAACTACCATATATATAGAAAGAGAGAGTGTGATGTCAACACTTCCGGTATATCATTGCCACCACCACCACCACTTCCACTACCATATATATAGAAAGAGAGAGTGTGATGTCAACACCTCCGGTATATCATTGCCACCACCACCACCACTTCCACTACCATATATATAAAAAGAGAGAGTCTGATGTCAACACTTCCGGTATATCATTTCCACCACCACCACCATTACTTCAACTACCAGATATATAGAAAGAGAGAGTGTGATGTCAACACCTCCGGTATATCATTGCCACCACCACCACCACTTCAACTACCATATATATAGAAAGAGAGAGTGTGATGTCAACACCTCCGGTATATCATTGCCACCACCACCACCACTTCAACTACCATATATATAGAAAGAGAGAGTGTGATGTCAACACTTCCGGTATATCATTGCCACCACCACCACCACCTCTTCCACTACCATATATATAGAAAGAGAGAGTGTGATGTCAACACTTCCGGTATATCATTGCCACCACCACCACCACTTCCACTACCATATATATAGAAAGAGAGAGTGTGATGTCAACACTTCCGGTATATCATTGCCACCACCACCACCACTTCCACTACCATATATATAAAAAGAGAGAGTGTTATGTCAACATTTCCGGTATCTCATTTCCACCACCACCACCACCACTTCAACTACTATATATATAGAAAGAGAGAGTGTGATGTCAACACCTCCGGTATATCATTGCCACCACCACCACCTCTTCTACTACCATATATATAGAAAGAGAGTGTGTGATGTCAACACTTCCGGTATATCATTGCCACCACCACCACCACTTCAACTACCATATATATAGAAAGAGAGAGTGTGATGTCAACACTTCCGGTATATCATTCCCACCACCACCACCACTTCCACTACCATATATATAGAAAGAGAGAGTGTGATGTCAAGACTTCCGGTATATCATTACCACCACCACCACCACTAACATATATATAGAAAGAGAGAGTGTGATGTCAACACTTCCGGTATATCATTGCCACCACCACCATCACTTCAACTACCATATAAATAGAAAGAGAGAGAGTGTGATGTCAACACTTCCGGTATATCATTGCCACCACCACCATCACGTCAACTACCATATAAATAGAAAGAGAGAGAGTGTGATGTCAACACTTCCGGTATATCATTGCCACCACCACCACCACTTCTACTACCATATATATAGAAAGTGAGAGTGTGATATCAACACTTCCGGTATATCATTGTCACCACCACCACCACCAGTTCAACTTCCATATATATACAAAGAAAGAGTGTGATGTCGACACTTCCGGTATATCATTGCCACCACCACCACCAACACTTCAACTTCCAGATATATAGAAAGAGAGAGTGTGATGTCAACACTTCCGGTATATCATTGCCACCACCACCAGCACCACCACATCCACTACCATATATATATACAAAGAGAGAGTGTGATGTCAACACTTCCGGTATATCATTGCCACCACCACCTCCACTTCAGCTACCATATATATAGAAAGAGAGAGTGTGATGTCAAGACTTCCGGTATATCATTGACACCATCACCACCACTTCAACTACCATATATATAGAAAGAGAGAGTGTGATGTCAACACCTCCGGTATATCATTGCCACCACCACCACCACCACTTCAACTACCATATATATATAGAAAGAGTGAGTGTGATGTCAACACCTCCGATATATCGTTGCCACCACCACCACCACTTCCACTACTATATATATAGAAAGAGAGAGTGTGATGTCAACACCTCCGGTATGTCGTTGCCACCACCACCACCACTTCCACTACCATATATATAGAAAAAGAGAGTGTGATATCAACACTTCCGGTATATCATTGCCACCACCACCACCACTTCAACTACCATATATATAGAAAGAGAGAGAGTGTGATGTCAACACCTCCGGTATATCATTGCCACCACCACCACCACTTCCACTACCATATATATAGAAAGAGAGAGTGTGATGTCAACACTTCCGGTATATCATTGCCACCACCACCACCTCTTCCACTACCATATATATAGAAAGAGAGAGTGTGATGTCAACACTTCCGGTATATCGTTGCCACCACCACCACCACTTCCACTACCATATATATAGAAAGAGAGAGTGTGATGTCAACACTTCCGGTATATCATTGCCACCACCACCACCACCACTTCTACTACCATATATATAGAAAGAGAGAGTGTGATATCAACACTTCCGGTATATCATTGCCACCACCACCACTTATACTACCATATATATAGAAAGAGAGAGTGTGATGTCAACACCTCCGGTATATCATTGCCACCACCACCAGCACCACCACATCCACTACCATATATATATAGAAAGAGAGAGTGTGATGTCAACACCTCCGGTATATCGTTGCCACCACCACCACCACTTCCACTACCATATACATAGAAAGAGAGAGAGTGTGATGCAACACCTCCGGTATATCGTTGCCACCACCACCACAACTTCCACTACCACATATATAGAAAGAGAGAGTGTGATGTCAACACTTCCGGTATATCATTGCCACCACCACCACCACTTCAACTACCATATATATAGAAAGAGAGAGTGTGATGTCAACACTTCCGGTATATCATTGCCATCACCACCACCACCACTTCTACTACCATATATATAGAAAGAGAGAGTGTGATGTCAACACTTCCGGTATATCATTCCCACCACCACCACCACTTCAACTACCATATATATAGAAAGAGAGAGTGTGATGTCAACACTTCCGGTATATCATTCCCACCACCACCACCACTTCAACTACCATATATATAGAAAGAGAGAGTGTGATGTCAACACTTCCGGTATATCATTGCCACCACCACCACCTCTTCCACTACCATATATATAGAAAGAGAGAGTGTGATGTCAACACTTCCGGTATATCATTTCCACTACCACCACCATTACTTCTACTACCAGATATATAGAAAGAGAGAGTGTGATGTCAACACCTCCGGTATATCATTGCCACCACCACCACCACTTCAACTACCATATATATAGAAAGAGAGAGTGTGATGTTAACACTTCCGGTATATCATTGCCACCACCACCACCTCTTCCACTACCATATATATAGAAAGAGAGAGTGTGATGTCAACACCTCCGGTATATCATTGCCACCACCACCACCACTTCAACTACCATATATATAGAAAGAGAGAGTGTGATGTTAACACTTCCGGTATATCATTGCCACCACCACCACCTCTTCCACTACCATATATATAAAAAGAGAGAGTGTGATGTCAACACTTCCGGTATATCATTTCCACCACCACCACCATTACTTCAACTACCAGATATATAGAAAGAGAGAGTGTGATGTCAACACTTCCGGTATAGCATTGCCACCACCACCACCTCTTCCACTACCATATATATAGAAAGAGAGAGTGTGATGTCAATACTTCCGGTATATCATTGCCACCACCACCACCACTTCAACTACCATATATATAAAAAGAGAGAGTGTGATGTCAACACTTCCGGTATATCATTTCCACCACCACCACCATTACTTCAACTACCATATATATAGAAAGAGAGAGTGTGATGTCAACACCTCCGGTATATCATTGCCACCACCTCCGGTATATCATTGCCACCACCACCACCACTTCCACTACCATATATATAAAAAGAGAGAGTGTGATGTCAACACTTCCGGTATATCATTTCCACCACCACCACCATTACCTCAACTACAAGATATATAGAAAGAGAGAGTGTGATGTCAACACTTCCGGTATAGCATTGCCACCACCACCACCTCTTCCACTACCATATATATAGAAAGAGAGAGTGTGATGTCAACACCTCCGGTATATCATTGCCACCACCACCACCACTTCAACTACCATATATATAGAAAGAGAGAGTGTGATGTTAACACTTCCGGTATATCATTGCCACCACCACCACCTCTTCAACTACCATATATATAGAAAGAGAGAGTGTGATGTCAACACTTCCGGTATATCATTGCCACCACCACCACCACTTCCACTACCATATATATAGAAAGAGAGAGTGTGATGTCAACACCTCCGGTATATCATTGCCACCACCACCACTTCCACTACCATATATATAAAAAGAGAGAGTCTGATGTCAACACTTCCGGTATATCATTTCCACCACCACCACGATTACTTCAACTACCAGATATATAGAAAGGGAGAGTGTGATGTCAACACCTCCGGTATATCATTGCCACCACCACCACCACTTCAACTACCATATATATAGAAAGAGAGAGTGTGATGTCAACACTTCCGGTATATCATTGCCACCACCACCACCTCTTCCACTACCATATATATAGAAAGAGAGAGTGTGATGTCAACACTTCCGGTATATCATTGCCACCACCACCACCACTTCCACTACCATATATATAGAAAGAGAGAGTGTGATGTCAACACTTCCGGTATATCATTGCCACCACCACCACCACTTCCACTACCATATATATAAAAAGAGAGAGTGTTATGTCAACATTTCCGGTATATCATTTCCACCACCACCACCACCACTTCAACTACTATATATATAGAAAGAGAGAGTGTGATGTCAACACCTCCGGTATATCATTGCCACCACCACCACTTCTTCTACTACCATATATATAGAAAGAGAGAGTGTGATGTCAACACTTCCGGTATATCATTGCCACCACCACCACCACTTCAACTACCATATATATAGAAAGAGAGAGTGTGATGTCAACACTTCCGGTATATCATTCCCACCACCACCACCACTTCCACTACCATATATCTAGAAAGAGAGAGTGTGATGTCAAGACTTCCGGTATATCATTACCACCACCACCACCACTAACATATATATAGAAAGAGAGAGTGTGATGTCAACACTTCCGGTATATCATTGCCACCACCACCATCACTTCAACTATCATATAAATAGAAAGAGAGAGAGTGTGATGTCAACACTTCCGGTATATCATTGCCACCACCACCATCACTTCAACTACCATATAAATAGAAAGAGAGAGAGTGTGATGTCAACACTTCCGGTATATCATTGCCACCACCACCACCACTTCTACTACCATATATATAGAAAGTGAGAGTGTGATATCAACACTTCCGGTATATCATTGTCACCACCACCACCACCAGTTCAACTTCCATATATATAGAAAGAAAGAGTGTGATGTCGACACTTCCGGTATATCATTGCCACCACCACCACCAACACTTCAACTTCCAGATATATAGAAAGAGAGAGTGTGATGTCAACACTTCCGGTATATCATTGCCACCACCACCAGCACCACCACATCCACTACCATATATATATACAAAGAGAGAGTGTGATGTCAACACTTCCGGTATATCATTGCCACCACCACCTCCACTTCACCTACCATATATATAGAAAGAGAGAGTGTGATGTCAACACTTCCGGTATATCATTGCCAGCACCACCACCACTTCACCTACCATATATGTAGAAAGAGAGAGTGTGATGTCACCACTTCCGGTATATCATTGACACCACCACCACCACTTCTACTACCATATATATAGAAAGAGAGAGTGTGATGTCAACACTTCCGGTATATCATTGCCACCACCACCACCACTTCAACTTCCATATATATAGAAAGGGAGAGTGTGATGTCAACACTTCCGGTATATCATTGCCACCACCACTTCAACTACCATATATATAGAAAGAGAGTGTGTGATGTCAACACTTCCGGTATAGCATTGCCACCACCACCACCTCTTCCACTACCATATATATAGAAAGAGAGAGTGTGATGTCAACACTTCCGGTATATCATTTCCACTACCACCACCATTACTTCAACTACCAGATATATAGAAAAAGAGAGTGTGATGTCAACACTTCCGGTATATCATTGCCACCACCACCACCACCACTTCTACTACCATATATATACAAAGAGAGAGTGTGATATCAACACTTCCGGTATATCATTGCCACCACCACCACTTCTACTACCATATATATAGAAAGAGAGAGTGTGATGTCAACACCTCCGGTATATCATTGCTACCACCACTAGCACCACCACATCCACTACCATATATATATAGAAAGAGAGAGTGTGATGTCAACACCTCCGGTATATCGTTGCCACCACCACCACCACTTCCACTACCATAAACATAGAAAGAGAGAGAGTATGATGTCAACACCTCCGGTATATCGTTGCCACCACCACCACCACTTTCACTACCATATATATAGAAAGAGAGAGTTTGATGTCAACACTTCCGGTATATCATTGCCACCACCACCACCACTTCAACTACCATATATATAGAAAGAGAGAGTGTGATGTCAACACTTCCGGTATATCATTGCCACCACCACCACCACTTCAACTACCATATATATAGAAAGAGAGAGTGTGATGTCAACACCTCTGGTATATCATTGCCACCACCACCACCACCACTTCCACTACCATACATATAGAAAGAGAGAGTGTGATGTCAACCCCTCCGGTATATCGTTGCCACCACCACCACCACTTCCACTACCATATACATAGAAAGAGAGAGAGTGTGATGTCAACACCTCCGGTATATCGTTGCCACCACCACCACAACTTCCACTACCACATATATAGAAAGAGAGAGTGTGATGTCAACACTTCCAGTATATCATTGCCACCACCACCACCACTTCAACTACCATATATATAGAAAGAGAGAGTGTGATGTCAACACTTCCGGTATATCATTTCCACCACCACCACCATTACTTCAACTACCAGATATATAGAAAGAGAGAGTGTGATGTCAACACTTCCGGTATATCATTGCCATCACCACCACCACTTCTACTACCATATATATAGAAAGAGAGAGTGTGATGTCAACACTTCCGGTATATCATTTCCACCACCACCACCATTACTTCAACTACCAGATATATAGAAAGAGAGAGTGTGATGTCAACACTTCCGGTATAGCATTGCCACCACCACCACCTCTTCCACTACCATATATATAGAAAGAGAGAGTGTGATGTCAACACCTCCGGTATATCATTGCCACCACCACCACCACTTCCACTACCATATATATAAAAAGAGAGAGTGTGATGTCAACACTTACGGTATATCATTTCCACCACCACCACCATTACTTCAACTACCAGATATATAGAAAGAGAGAGTGTGATGTCAACACCTCCGGTATATCATTGCCACCACCACCACCACTTCAACTACCATATATATAGAAAGAGAGAGTGTGATGTCAACACCTCCGGTATATCATTGCCACCACCACCACCACTTCAACTACCATATATATAGAAAGAGAGAGTGTGATGTCAACACTTCCGGTATATCATTGCCACCACCACCACCATTACTTCAACTACCAGATATATAGAAAGGGAGAGTGTGATGTCAACACCTCCGGTATATCATTGCCACCACCACCACCACTTCAACTACCATATATATAAAAAGAGAGAGTCTGATGTCAACACTTCCGGTATATCATTTCCACCACCACCACCATTTCTTCAACTACCAGATATATAGAAAGGGAGAGTGTGATGTCAACACCTCCGGTATATCATTGCCACCACCACCACCACTTCAACTACCATATATATAGAAAGAGAGAGTGTGATGTCAACACTTCCGGTATATCATTGTCACCACCACCACCTCTTCCACTACCATATATATAGAAAGAGAGAGTGTGATGTCAACACTTCCGGTATATCATTGCCACCACCACCACCACTTCCACTACCATATATATAGAAAGAGAGAGTGTGATGTCAACACTTCCGGTATATCATTGCCACCACCACCACCACTTCCACTACCATATATATAGAAAGAAAGAGTGTGATGTCAACACCTCCGGTATATCATTGCCACCACCACCACCACTTCCACTACCATATATATAAAAAGAGAGAGTATGATGTCAACACTTCCGGTATATCATTGCCCCGACCACAACCACTTCCACTACCATATATATAAAAAGAGAGAGTGTTATGTCAACATTTCCGGTATATCATTTCCACCACCACCACCACCACTTCAACTACTATATATATAGAAAGAGAGAGTGTGATGTCAACACCTCCGGTATATCATTGCCACCACCACCACCTCTTCTACTACCATATATATAGAAAGAGAGAGTGTGATGTCAACACTTCCGGTATATCATTGCCACCACCACCACCACTTCAACTACCATATATATAGAAAGAGAGAGTGTGATGTCAACACTTCCGGTATATCATTCCCACCACCACCACCACTAACATATATATAGAAAGAGAGAGTGTGATGTCAACACTTCCGGTATATCATTACCACCACCACCACCACTAACATATATATAGAAAGAGAGAGTGTGATGTCAACACTTCCGGTATATCATTGCCACCACCACCTCCACTTCACCTACCATATATATAGAAAGAGAGAGTGTGATGTCAACACTTCCGGTATATCATTGCCACCACCACCACCACTTCAATTTCCATATATATAGAAAGGGAGAGTGTGATGTCAACACTTCCGGTATATCATTGCCACCACCACTTCAACTACCATATATATAGAAAGAGAGTGTGTGATGTCAACACTTCCGGTATAGCATTGCCACCACCACCACCACCACTTCAACTACCATATATATAGAAAGAGAGAGTGTGATGTCAACACTTCCGGTATATCATTTCCACTACCACCACCATTACTTCAACTACCAGATATATAGAAAGAGAGTGTGTGATGTCAACACTTCCGGTATAGCATTGCCACCACCACCACCACCACTTCTACTACCATATATATACAAAGAGAGAGTGTGATATCAACACTTCCGGTATATCATTGCCACCACCACGACTTCTACTACCATATATATAGAAAGAGAGAGTGTGATGTCAACACCTCCGGTATATCATTGCCACCACCACTAGCACCACCACATCCACTACCATATATATATAGAAAGAGAGAGTGTGATGTCAACACCTCCGGTATATCGTTGCCACCACCACCACCACTTCCACTACCATAAACATAGAAAGAGAGAGAGTGTGATGTCAACACCTCCGGTATATCGTTGCCACCACCACCACCACTTCCACTACCATATATATAGAAAGAGAGAGTTTGATGTCAACACTTCCGGTATATCATTGCCACCACCACCACCACTTCAACTACCATATATATAGAAAGAGGGAGTGTGATGTCAACACTTCCGGTATATCATTGCCATCACCACCACCACCACTTCTACTACCATATATATAGAAAGAGAGAGTGTGATGTCAACACCTCCGGTATATCATTGCCACCACCACCACCACCACTTCCACTACCATATATATAGAAAGAGAGAGTGTGATGTCAACACTTCCGGTATAGCATTGCCACCACCACCACCTCTTCCACTACCATATATATAGAAAGAGAGAGTGTGATGTCAACACTTCCGGTATATCATTTCCACTACCACCACCACTTCCACTACCATATATATAAAAAGAGAGAGTGTGATGTCAACACTTCCGGTATATCATTTCCACTACCACCACCACTTCCACTACCATATATATAAAAAGAGAGAGTGTGATGTCAACACTTCCGGTATATCATTTCCACCACCACCACCATTACTTCAACTACCAGATATATAGAAAGAAAGAGTGTGATGTCAACACTTCCGGTATATCATTGCCACCACCACCACTTCTACTACCATATATATAGAAAGAGAAAGTGTGATGTCAACACCTCCGGTATATCATTGCCACCACCACCAGCACCACCACATCCACTACCATATATATATAGAAAGAGAGAGTGTGATGTCAACACCTCCGGTATATCGTTGCCACCACCACCACCACTTCCACTACCATATACATAGAAAGAGAGAGAGTGTGATGTCAACACCTCCGGTATATCGTTGCCACCACCACCACCACTTCCACTACCATATATATAGAAAGAGAGAGTGTGATGTCAACACTTCCGGTATATCATTGCCACCACCACCACCTCTTCAACTACCATATATATAGAAAGAGAGAGTGTGATGTCAACACTTCCGGTATATCATTGCCACCACCACCACCATCACTTCAACTACCATATAAATAGAAAGAGAGAGAGTGTGATGTCAACACTTCCGGTATATCATTGCCACCACCACCACCACTCCTACTACCATATATATAGAAAGAAAGAGTGTGATGTCAACACTTCCGGTATATCATTGCCACCACCACCACCACCACTTCTACTACCATATATACAGAAAGAGAGAGAGTGATGTCAACACTTCCGGTATATCATTGAACCACCACCACCATCACTTCAACTACCATATAAATAGAAAGAGAGAGAGTGTGATGTCAACACTTCCGGTATATCATTGCCACCACCACCACCACTTCTACTACCATATATATAGAAAGAAAGAGTGTGATGTCAACACTTCCGGTATATCATTGCCACCACCACCACCACCACTTCTACTACCATATATACAGAAAGAGAGAGAGTGATGTCAACACTTCCGGTATATCATTGCCACCACCACCACCATCACTTCAACTACCAGATATATAGAAAGAGAGTGTGTGATATCAACACTTCCGGTATATCATTGCCACCACCACCACCACTTCTACTACCATATATATAGAAAGAGAGAGTGTGATGTCAACACTTCCGGTATATCATTGCCACCACCACCACCTCTTCCACTACCATATATATAGAAAGAGAGAGTGTGATGTCAACACTTCCGGTATATCATTGCCACCACCACCACCACTTCCACTACCATATATATAGAAAGAGAGAGTGTGATGTCAACACTTCCGGTATATCATTGCCACCACCACCACCTCTTCAACTACCATATATATAGAAAGAGAGAGTGTGATGTCAACACTTCCGGTATATCATTGCCACCACCACCACCACTTCCACTACCATATATATAGAAAGAGAGAGAGTGATGTCAACACTTCCGGTATATCATTGCCACCACCACCACCAACACTTCAACTACCATATAAATAGAAAGAGAGAGAGTGTGATGTCAACACTTCCGGTATATCATTGCCACCACCACCACCACTTCTACTACCATATATATAGAAAGAAAGAGTGTGATGTCAACACTTCCGGTATATCATTGCCACCACCACCACCACCACTTCTACTACCATATATACAGAAAGAGAGAGAGTGATGTCAACACTTCCGGTATATCATTGCCACCACCACCACCATCACTTCAACTACCATATAAATAGAGAGAGAGAGTGTGATGTCAACACCTCCGGTATATCATTGCCACCACCACCACCACTTCCACTACCATATATATAGAAAGAGAGAGTGTGATATCAACACTTCCGGTATATCATTGCCACCACCACCACCACTTCTACTACCATATATATATAGAGAGAGAGTGTGATGTCAACACTTCCGGTATATCATTGCCACCACCAACACCACTTCAACTACCATATATATAGAAAGAGAGAGTGTGATGTCAACACTACCGGTATATCATTGCCACCACCACCACCACTTCAACACCATATATATAGAAAGAGAGAGTGTGATGTCAACACCTCCGGTATATCATTGCCACTACCACCACCACCACCACTTCTACTACCATATATATAGAAAGAGAGAGTGTGACGTCAACACTTCCGGTATATCATTGCCCCCACCACCACCACTTCAACTACCATATATATAGAAAGGGAGAGTGTGATGTCAACACCTCCGGTATATCATTGCCACCACCACCACCACCACCACCACCAATTCAACTACCATATATATAGAAAGTGAGAGTGTGATGTCAACACCTCCGGTATATCATTTTCCACCACCACCAGCACCACCACATCCACTACCATATATATATAGAAAGAGAGAGTGTGATGTCAACACATCCGATATATCGTTGCCACCACCACCATCACTTCCACTACCATATATATAGAAAGAGAGAGTGTGATGTCAACACCTCCGGTATATCATTGCCAACACCACCACCACCACCACTTCTACTACCATATATATAGAAAGAGAGAGTGTGATGTCAACACTTCCGGTATATCATTGCCACCACCACCACCACCACTTCTACTACCATATATATAGAAAGAGAGAGTGTGATGTCAACACCTCCGGTATATCGTTGCCACCACCACCACCAATTCCACTACCATATACATAGAAAGAGAGAGAGTGTGATGTCAACACCTCCGGTATATCGTTGCCACCACCACCACCACTTCCACTACCATATATATAGAGAGAGAGAGTGTGATGTCAACACTTCCGCTATATCATTGCCACCACCACCACCACTTCAACAACCATATATATAGAAAGAGAGAGTGTGATGTCAACACTTCCGGTATATCATTGCCAGAACCACCACCACTTCCACTACCATATATATACAAAGAGAGAGTGTGATGTCAACACCTCCGGTAATATCATTGCCACCACCACCACCACTTCCACTACCATATATATAAAAAGAGAGAGTGTGATGTCAACACTTCCGGTATATCATTGCCACCACCACCACCACCACTTCAACTACCATATATATAGAAAGAGAGAGTGTGATGTTAACACTTCCGGTATATCATTGCCACCACCACCACCTCTTCAACTACCATATATATAGAAAGAGAGAGTGTGATGTCAACACTTCCGGTATATCATTGCCACCACCACCACCACCACTTCTACTACCATATATATAGAAAGAGAGAGAGTGATGTCAACACTTCCGGTATATCATTGCCACCACCACCACCACCACTTCCACTACCATATATATAGAAAGAGAGAGAGTGATGTCAACACTTCCGGTATATCATTGCCACCACCACCACCATCACTTCAACTACCATATAAATAGAAAGAGAGAGAGTGTGATGTCAACACTTCCGGTATATCATTGCCACCACCACCACCACTTCTACTACCATATATATAGAAAGAAAGAGTGTGATGTCAACACTTCCGGTATATCATTGCCACCACCACCACCACCACTTCTACTACCATATATATAGAAAGAGAGAGAGTGATGTCAACACTTCCGGTATATCATTGCCACCACCACCACCACCACTTCCACTACCATATATATAGAAAGAGAGAGAGTGATGTCAACACTTCCGGTATATCATTGCCACCACAACCACCATCACTTCAACTACCATATAAATAGAAAGAGAGAGAGTGTGATGTCAACACTTCCGGTATATCATTGCCACCACCACCACCACTTCTACTACCATATATATAGAAAGAAAGAGTGTGATGTCAACACTTCCGGTATATCATTGCCACCACCACCACCACCACTTCTACTACCATATATACAGAAAGAGAGAGAGTGATGTCAACACTTCCGGTATATCATTGCCACCACCACCACCATCACTTCAACTACCAGATATATAGAAAGAGAGTGTGTGATATCAACACTTCCGGTATATCATTGCCACCACCACCACCACTTCTACTACCATATATATAGAAAGAGAGAGTGTGATGTCAACACTTCCGGTATATCATTGCCACCACCACCACCTCTTCCACTACCATATATATAGAAAGAGAGAGTGTGATGTCAACACTTCCGGTATATCATTGCCACCACCACCACCACTTCCACTACCATATATATAGAAAGAGAGAGTGTGATGTCAACACTTCCGGTATATCATTGCCACCACCACCACCTCTTCAACTACCATATATATAGAAAGAGAGAGTGTGATGTCAACACTTCCGGTATATCATTGCCACCACCACCACCACTTCCACTACCATATATATAGAAAGAGAGAGAGTGATGTCAACACTTCCGGTATATCATTGCCACCACCACCACCAACACTTCAACTACCATATAAATAGAAAGAGAGAGAGTGTGATGTCAACACTTCCGGTATATCATTGCCACCACCACCACCACTTCTACTACCATATATATAGAAAGAAAGAGTGTGATGTCAACACTTCCGGTATATCATTGCCACCACCACCACCACCACTTCTACTACCATATATACAGAAAGAGAGAGAGTGATGTCAACACTTCCGGTATATCATTGCCACCACCACCACCATCACTTCAACTACCATATAAATAGAGAGAGAGAGTGTGATGTCAACACCTCCGGTATATCATTGCCACCACCACCACCACTTCCACTACCATATATATAGAAAGAGAGAGTGTGATGTCAACACTTCCGGTATATCATTGCCACCACCACCACCACTTCTACTACCATATATATATAGAGAGAGAGTGTGATGTCAACACTTCCGGTATATCATTGCCACCACCAACACCACTTCAACTACCATATATATAGAAAGAGAGAGTGTGATGTCAACACTACCGGTATATCATTGCCACCACCACCACCACTTCAACACCATATATATAGAAAGAGAGAGTGTGATGTCAACACCTCCGGTATATCATTGCCACCACCACCACCACCACCACTTCTACTACCATATATATAGAAAGAGAGAGTGTGACGTCAACACTTCCGGTATATCATTGCCCCCACCACCACCACTTCAACTACCATATATATAGAAAGGGAGAGTGTGATGTCAACACCTCCGGTATATCATTGCCACCACCACCACCACCACCACCACCAATTCAACTACCATATATATAGAAAGTGAGAGTGTGATGTCAACACCTCCGGTATATCATTTTCCACCACCACCAGCACCACCACATCCACTACCATATATATATAGAAAGAGAGAGTGTGATGTCAACACATCCGATATATCGTTGCCACCACCACCATCACTTCCACTACCATATATATAGAAAGAGAGAGTGTGATGTCAACACCTCCGGTATATCATTGCCAACACCACCACCACCACCACTTCTACTACCATATATATAGAAAGAGAGAGTGTGATGTCAACACTTCCGGTATATCATTGCCACCACCACCACCACCACTTCTACTACCATATATATAGAAAGAGAGAGTGTGATGTCAACACCTCCGGTATATCGTTGCCACCACCACCACCAATTCCACTACCATATACATAGAAAGAGAGAGAGTGTGATGTCAACACCTCCGGTATATCGTTGCCACCACCACCACCACTTCCACTACCATATATATAGAGAGAGAGAGTGTGATGTCAACACTTCCGCTATATCATTGCCACCACCACCACCACTTCAACAACCATATATATAGAAAGAGAGAGTGTGATGTCAACACTTCCGGTATATCATTGCCAGAACCACCACCACTTCCACTACCATATATATACAAAGAGAGAGTGTGATGTCAACACCTCCGGTAATATCATTGCCACCACCACCACCACTTCCACTACCATATATATAAAAAGAGAGAGTGTGATGTCAACACTTCCGGTATATCATTGCCACCACCACCACCACCACTTCAACTACCATATATATAGAAAGAGAGAGTGTGATGTTAACACTTCCGGTATATCATTGCCACCACCACCACCTCTTCAACTACCATATATATAGAAAGAGAGAGTGTGATGTCAACACTTCCGGTATATCATTGCCACCACCACCACCACCACTTCTACTACCATATATATAGAAAGAGAGAGAGTGATGTCAACACTTCCGGTATATCATTGCCACCACCACCACCACCACTTCCACTACCATATATATAGAAAGAGAGAGAGTGATGTCAACACTTCCGGTATATCATTGCCACCACCACCACCATCACTTCAACTACCATATAAATAGAAAGAGAGAGAGTGTGATGTCAACACTTCAGGTATATCATTGCCACCACCACCACCACTTCTACTACCATATATATAGAAAGAAAGAGTGTGATGTCAACACTTCCGGTATATCATTGCCACCACCACCACCACCACTTCTACTACCATATATATAGAAAGAGAGAGAGTGATGTCAACACTTCCGGTATATCATTGCCACCACCACCACCACCACTTCCACTACCATATATATAGAAAGAGAGAGAGTGATGTCAACACTTCCGGTATATCATTGCCACCACAACAACCATCACTTCAACTACCATATAAATAGAAAGAGAGAGAGTGTGATGTCAACACTTCCGGTATATCATTGCCACCACCACCACCACTTCTACTACCATATATATAGAAAGAAAGAGTGTGATGTCAACACTTCCGGTATATCATTGCCACCACCACCACCACCACTTCTACTACCATATATACAGAAAGAGAGAGAGTGATGTCAACACTTCCGGTATATCATTGCCACCACCACCACCACCACCATCACTTCAACTACCATATAAATAGAAAGAGAGAGTGTGATGTCAACACCTCCGGTATATCATTGCCACCACCACCACCACTTCCACTACCATATATATAGAAAAAGAGAGTGTGATATCAACACTTCCGGTATATCATTGCCACCACCACCACTTCTACTACCATATATATAGAAAGAGAGAGTGTGATGTCAACACCTCCGGTATATCATTGCCACCACCACCAGCACCACCACATCCACTACCATATATATATAGAAAGAGAGAGTGTGATGTCAACACCTCCGGTATATCGTTGCCACCACCACCACCACTTCCACTACCATATATATAGAAAGAGAGAGTGTGATGTCAACACTTCCGCTATATCATTGCCACCACCACCACCACTTCAACTACCATATATATAGAAAGAGAGAGTGTGATGTCAACACTTCCGGTATATCATTGCCACCACCACCACCACTTCAACTACCATATATATAGAAAGAGAGAGTGTGATGTCAACACTTCCGCTATATCATTGCCACCACCACCACCACTTCTACTACCATATATATAGAAAGAGAGAGTGTGATGTCAACACTTCCGCTATATCATTGCCACCACCACCACTTCTTCCACTACCATATATATAGAAAGAGAGAGTGTGATGTCAACACATCCGGTATATCATTGCCACCACCACCACCGCTTCCACTACCATATATATAGAAAGAGAGAGTGTGATGTCAACACTTCCGGTATATCATTGCCACCACCACCACCACTTCCACTACCATATATATAGAAAGAGAGAGTGTGATGTCAACACTTCCGGTATATCATTGCCACCACCACCACCACTTCCACTACCATATATATAGAAAGAGAGTGTGTGATATCAACACTTCCGGTATATCATTGCCACCACCACCACCACTTCTACTACCATATATATAGAAAGAGAGAGTGTGATGTCAACACTTCCGGTATATCATTGCCACCACCACCACCACTTCAACTACCATATATATAGAAAGAGAGAGTGTGATGTCAACACCTCCGGTATATCATTGCCACCACCACCACC
This sequence comes from Eledone cirrhosa, assembly GCA_964016885.1. Taxonomy (NCBI): domain Eukaryota; kingdom Metazoa; phylum Mollusca; class Cephalopoda; order Octopoda; family Eledonidae; genus Eledone; species Eledone cirrhosa. The sequence goes on along the minus strand of CAXHJY010000366.1, from coordinate 73,037 downwards.
AATTCAACTACCATATATATAGAAAGAAAGAGTGTGATGTCAACACCTCCGGTATATCATTGCCACCACCACCACCACTTCAACTACCATATATATAGAAAGAGAGAGTGTGATGTCAACACTTCCGGTATATCATTGCCACCACCACCACCAATTCAACTACCATATATATAGAAAGAGAGAGTGTGATGTCAACACCTCCGGTATATCATTGCCACCACCACCACCACTTCCACTACCATATATATAGAAAGAGAGAGTGTGATGTCAACACTTCCGGTATATCATTGCCACCACCACCACCATCACTTCAACTACCATATAAATAGAAAGAGAGAGAGCGTGATTTCAACACTTCCGGTATATCATTGACACCACCACCACCACTTCTACTACCATATATATAGAAAGAAAGAGTGTGATGTCAACACTTCCGGTATATCGTTGCCACCACCACCACCACTTCCACTACCATATATATAGAAAGAGAGTGTGTGATATCAACACTTCCGGTATATCATTGCCACCACCACCACCACTTCTACTACCATATATATAGAAAGAGAGAGTGTGATGTCAACACTTCCGGTATATCATTGCCACCACCACCACCACTTCAACTACCATATATATAGAAAGAGAGAGTGTGATGTCAACACCTCCGGTATATCATTGCCACCACCACCACCACTTCAACTACCATATATATAGAAAGAGAGAGTGTGATGTCAACACTTCCGGTATATCATTGCCACCACCACCACCACTTCAACTACCATATATATAGAAAGAGAGAGTGTGATGTCAACACCTCCGGTATATCATTGCCGCCACCACCACCACTTCCACTACCATATATATAGAAAGTGAGAGTGTGATGTCAACACCTCCGGTATATCATTGCCACCACCACCACCACCACCACTTCTACTACCATATATATAGAAAGAGAGAGAGTGTGATGTCAACACCTCCGGTATATCGTTGCCACCACCACCACCTCTTCCACTACCATATATATAGAAAGAGAGAGTGTGATGTTAACACTTCCGGTATATCATTGCCACCACCACCACCTCTTCAACTACCATATATATAGAAAGAGAGAGTGTGATGTCAACACTTCCGGTATATCATTGCCACCACCACCACCACCACTTCTACTACCATATATATAGAAAGAGAGAGAGTGATGTCAACACTTCCGGTATATCATTGCCACCACCACCACCACCACTTCCACTACCATATATATAGAAAGAGAGAGAGTGATGTCAACACTTCCGGTATATCATTGCCACCACCACCACCATCACTTCAACTACCATATAAATAGAAAGAGAGAGAGTGTGATGTCAACACTTCCGGTATATCATTGCCACCACCACCACCACTTCTACTACCATATATATAGAAAGAAAGAGTGTGATGTCAACACTTCCGGTATATCATTGCCACCACCACCACCACCACTTCTACTACCATATATATAGAAAGAGAGAGAGTGATGTCAACACTTCCGGTATATCATTGCCACCACCACCACCACCACTTCCACTACCATATATATAGAAAGAGAGAGAGTGATGTCAACACTTCCGGTATATCATTGCCACCACAACAACCATCACTTCAACTACCATATAAATAGAAAGAGAGAGAGTGTGATGTCAACACTTCCGGTATATCATTGCCACCACCACCACCACTTCTACTACCATATATATAGAAAGAAAGAGTGTGATGTCAACACTTCCGGTATATCATTGCCACCACCACCACCACCACTTCTACTACCATATATACAGAAAGAGAGAGAGTGATGTCAACACTTCCGGTATATCATTGCCACCACCACCACCACCACCATCACTTCAACTACCATATAAATAGAAAGAGAGAGTGTGATGTCAACACCTCCGGTATATCATTGCCACCACCACCACCACTTCCACTACCATATATATAGAAAAAGAGAGTGTGATATCAACACTTCCGGTATATCATTGCCACCACCACCACTTCTACTACCATATATATAGAAAGAGAGAGTGTGATGTCAACACCTCCGGTATATCATTGCCACCACCACCAGCACCACCACATCCACTACCATATATATATAGAAAGAGAGAGTGTGATGTCAACACCTCCGGTATATCGTTGCCACCACCACCACCACTTCCACTACCATATATATAGAAAGAGAGAGTGTGATGTCAACACTTCCGCTATATCATTGCCACCACCACCACCACTTCAACTACCATATATATAGAAAGAGAGAGTGTGATGTCAACACTTCCGGTATATCATTGCCACCACCACCACCACTTCAACTACCATATATATAGAAAGAGAGAGTGTGATGTCAACACTTCCGCTATATCATTGCCACCACCACCACCACTTCTACTACCATATATATAGAAAGAGAGAGTGTGATGTCAACACTTCCGCTATATCATTGCCACCACCACCACTTCTTCCACTACCATATATATAGAAAGAGAGAGTGTGATGTCAACACATCCGGTATATCATTGCCACCACCACCACCGCTTCCACTACCATATATATAGAAAGAGAGAGTGTGATGTCAACACTTCCGGTATATCATTGCCACCACCACCACCACTTCCACTACCATATATATAGAAAGAGAGAGTGTGATGTCAACACTTCCGGTATATCATTGCCACCACCACCACCACTTCCACTACCATATATATAGAAAGAGAGTGTGTGATATCAACACTTCCGGTATATCATTGCCACCACCACCACCACTTCTACTACCATATATATAGAAAGAGAGAGTGTGATGTCAACACTTCCGGTATATCATTGCCACCACCACCACCACTTCAACTACCATATATATAGAAAGAGAGAGTGTGATGTCAACACCTCCGGTATATCATTGCCACCACCACCACCAATTCAACTACCATATATATAGAAAGAAAGAGTGTGATGTCAACACCTCCGGTATATCATTGCCACCACCACCACCACTTCAACTACCATATATATAGAAAGAGAGAGTGTGATGTCAACACTTCCGGTATATCATTGCCACCACCACCACCAATTCAACTACCATATATATAGAAAGAGAGAGTGTGATGTCAACACCTCCGGTATATCATTGCCACCACCACCACCACTTCCACTACCATATATATAGAAAGAGAGAGTGTGATGTCAACACTTCCGGTATATCATTGCCACCACCACCACCATCACTTCAACTACCATATAAATAGAAAGAGAGAGAGCGTGATTTCAACACTTCCGGTATATCATTGACACCACCACCACCACTTCTACTACCATATATATAGAAAGAAAGAGTGTGATGTCAACACTTCCGGTATATCGTTGCCACCACCACCACCACTTCCACTACCATATATATAGAAAGAGAGTGTGTGATATCAACACTTCCGGTATATCATTGCCACCACCACCACCACTTCTACTACCATATATATAGAAAGAGAGAGTGTGATGTCAACACTTCCGGTATATCATTGCCACCACCACCACCACTTCAACTACCATATATATAGAAAGAGAGAGTGTGATGTCAACACCTCCGGTATATCATTGCCACCACCACCACCACTTCAACTACCATATATATAGAAAGAGAGAGTGTGATGTCAACACTTCCGGTATATCATTGCCACCACCACCACCACTTCAACTACCATATATATAGAAAGAGAGAGTGTGATGTCAACACCTCCGGTATATCATTGCCGCCACCACCACCACTTCCACTACCATATATATAGAAAGTGAGAGTGTGATGTCAACACCTCCGGTATATCATTGCCACCACCACCACCACCACCACTTCTACTACCATATATATAGAAAGAGAGAGAGTGTGATGTCAACACCTCCGGTATATCGTTGCCACCACCACCACCTCTTCCACTACCATATATATAGAAAGAGAGAGTGTGATGTCAACACTTCCGGTATATCATTGCCACCACCACCACCATCACTTCAACTACCATATAAATAGAAAGAGAGAGAGCGTGATTTCAACACTTCCGGTATATCATTGACACCACCACCACCACTTCTACTACCATATATATAGAAAGAAAGAGTGTGATGTCAACACTTCCGGTATATCGTTGCCACCACCAACACCACTTCCACTACCATATATATAGAAAGAGAGTGTGTGATATCAACACTTCCGGTATATCATTGCCACCACCACCACCACTTCTACTACCATATATATAGAAAGAGAGAGTGTGATGTCAACACTTCCGGTATATCATTGCCACCACCACCACCACTTCAACTACCATATATATAGAAAGAGAGAGTGTGATGTCAACACCTCCGGTATATCATTGCCACCACCACCACCACTTCAACTACCATATATATAGAAAGAGAGAGTGTGATGTCAACACTTCCGGTATATCATTGCCACCACCACCACCACTTCAACTACCATATATATAGAAAGAGAGAGTGTGATGTCAACACCTCCGGTATATCATTGCCGCCACCACCACCACTTCCACTACCATATATATAGAAAGTGAGAGTGTGATGTCAACACCTCCGGTATATCATTGCCACCACCACCACCACCACCACTTCTACTACCATATATATAGAAAGAGAGAGAGTGTGATGTCAACACCTCCGGTATATCGTTGCCACCACCACCACCTCTTCCACTACCATATATATAGAAAGAGAGAGTGTGATGTCAACACTTCCGGTATATCATTGCCACCACCACCACCTCTTCCACTACCATATATATAGAAAGAGAGAGTGTGATGTCAACACTTCCGGTATATCATTGCCACCACCACCACCACTTCCACTACCATATATATAGAAAGAGAGAATGTGATGTCAACACCTCCGGTATATCATTGCCACCACCACCACCACTTCCACTACCATATATATAAAAAGAGAGAGTGTGATGTCAACACCTCCGGTATATCATTGCCACCACCACCACCACTTCAACTACCATATATATAGAAAGAGAGAGTGTGATGTCAACACTTCCGGTATATCATTGCCACCACCACCACCACTTCAACTACCATATATATAGAAAGAGAGAGTGTGATGTCAACACTTCCGGTATATCATTGCCACCACCACAACCACTTCCACTACCATATATATAGAAAGAGAGAGTGTGATGTCAATATTTCCGGTACATCATTTCCACCACCACCACCACCACTTCAACTACTATATATATAGAAAGAGAGAGTGTGATGTCAACACCTCCGGTATATCATTGCCACCACCACCACCTCTTCTACTACCATATATATAGAAAGAGAGAGTGTGATGTCAACACTTCCGGTATATCATTCCCACCACCACCACCACTTCCACTACCATATATATAGAAAGAGAGAGTGTGATGTCAACACTTCCGGTATATCATTACCACCACCACCACCACTTCCACTAACATATATATAGAAAGAGAGAGTGTGATGTCAACACTTCCGGTATATCATTGCCACCACCACCACCATCACTTCAACTACCATATAAATAGAAAGAGAGAGAGTGTGATGTCAACACTTCCGGTATATCATTGCCACCACCTCCATCACTTCAACTACCATATAAATAGAAAGAGAGAGAGTGTGATGTCAACACTTCCGGTATATCATTGCCACCACCACCACCAACACTTCAACTTACAGATATATAGAAAGAGAGAGTGTGATGTCAACACTTCCGGTATATCATTGCCACCACCACCAGCACCACCACATCCACTACCATATATATATACAAAGAGAGAGTGTGATGTCAACACCTCCGGTATATCATTGCCACCACCACCACCACCACCACCACCACTTCTACTACCATATATATAGAAAGAGAGAGAGTGTGATGTCAACACTTCCGGTATATCGTTGTCACCACCACCACCTCTTCCACTACCATATATATAGAAAGAGAGAGTGTGATGTCAACACTTCCGGTATATCATTGCCACCACCACCACCACTTCCACTACCATATATATAGAAAGAGAGAATGTGATGTCAACACCTCCGGTATATCATTGCCACCACCACCACCACTTCCACTACCATATATATAAAAAGAGAGAGTGTGATGTCAACACCTCCGGTATATCATTGCCACCACCACCACCACTTCAACTACCATATATATAGAAAGAGAGAGTGTGATGTCAACACTTCCGGTATATCATTGCCACCACCACCACCACTTCAACTACCATATATATAGAAAGAGAGAGTGTGATGTCAACACTTCCGGTATATCATTGCCACCACCACAACCACTTCCACTACCATATATATAGAAAGAGAGAGTGTGATGTCAATATTTCCGGTATATCATTTCCACCACCACCACCACCACTTCAACTACTATATATATAGAAAGAGAGAGTGTGATGTCAACACCTCCGGTATATCATTGCCACCACCACCACCTCTTCTACTACCATATATATAGAAAGAGAGAGTGTGATGTCAACACTTCCGGTATATCATTCCCACCACCACCACCACTTCCACTACCATATATATAGAAAGAGAGAGTGTGATGTCAACACTTCCGGTATATCATTACCACCACCACCACCACTTCCACTAACATATATATAGAAAGAGAGAGTGTGATGTCAACACTTCCGGTATATCATTGCCACCACCACCACCATCACTTCAACTACCATATAAATAGAAAGAGAGAGAGTGTGATGTCAACACTTCCGGTATATCATTGCCACCAATTCCATCACTTCAACTACCATATAAATAGAAAGAGAGAGAGTGTGATGTCAACACTTCCGGTATATCATTGCCACCACCACCACCAACACTTCAACTTACAGATATATAGAAAGAGAGAGTGTGATGTCAACACTTCCGGTATATCATTGCCACCACCACCAGCACCACCACATCCACTACCATATATATATACAAAGAGAGAGTGTGATGTCAACACCTCCGGCATATCATTGCCACCACCACCACCACCACCACCACCACTTCTACTACCATATATATAGAAAGAGAGAGAGTGTGATGTCAACACTTCCGGTATATCGTTGTCACCACCACCACCACTTCCACTACCATATATATAGAAAGAGAGAGAGTGTGATGTCAACACTTCCGGTATATCATTGCCACCACCACCACCACCACCACCACCACTTCTACTACCATATATATAGAAAGAGAGAGAGTGTGATGTCAACACCTCCGGTATATCATTGCCACCACCACCACCACCACCACCACCACTTCTACTACCATATATATAGAAAGAGAGAGAGTGTGATGTCAACACTTCCGGTATATCGTTGTCACCACCACCACCACTTCCACTACCATATATATAGAAAGAGAGAGTGTGATGTCAACACTTCCGGTATATCGTTGTCACCACCACCACCACTTCCACTACCATATATATAGAAAGAGAGAGAGTGTGATGTCAACACCTCCGGTATATCATTGCCACCACCACCACCACCACCACCACCACTTCTACTACCATATATATAGAAAGAGAGAGAGTGTGATGTCAACACTTCCGGTATATCGTTGTCACCACCACCACCACTTCCACTACCATATATATAGAAAGAGAGAGTGTGATGTCAACACTTCCGGTATATCGTTGTCACCACCACCACCACTTCCACTACCATATATATAGAAAGAGAGAGAGTGTGATGTCAACACCTCCGGTATATCATTGCCACCACCACCACCACCACCACCACCACTTCTACTACCATATATATAGAAAGAGAGAGAGTGTGATGTCAACACTTCCGGTATATCGTTGTCACCACCACCACCACTTCCACTACCATATTTATAGAAAGAGAGAGTGTGATGTCGACACTTCCGGTATATCGTTGTCACCACCACCACCACTTCCACTACCATATATATAGAAAGAGAGAGAGTGTGATGTCAACACTTCCGGTATATCATTGCCACCACCACCACCACTTCTACTACCATATATATAGAAAGAGAGAGTGTGATGTCGACACTTCCGGTATATCATTGCCACCACCACCACCACTTCAACTTCCATATATATAGAAAGGGAGAGTGTGATGTCAACACTTCCGGTATATCATTGCCACCACCACTTCAACTACCATATATATAGAAAGAGAGTGTGTGATGTCAACACTTCCGGTATAGCATTGCCACCACCACCACCTCTTCCACTACCATATATATAGAAAGAGAGAGTGTGATGTCAACACTTCCGGTATATCATTTCCACTACCACCACCATTACTTCAACTACCAGATATATAGAAAGAGAGAGTGTGATGTCAACACCTCCGGTATATCATTGCCACCACCACCACCACTTCAACTACCATATATATAGAAAGAGAGAGTGTGATGTCAACACTTCCGGTATAGCATTGCCACCACCACCACCTCTTCCACTACCATATATATAGAAAGAGAGAGTATGATGTCAACACTTCCGGTATATCATTGCCACCACCACAACCACTTCCACTACCATATATATAGAAAGAGAGAGTGTGATGTCAAAACTTCCGGTATATCATTGCCACCACCACCACCTCTTCAACTACCATATATATAGAAAGAGAGAGTGTGATGTCAACACCTCCGGTATATCATTGCCACCACCACCACCACTTCCACTACCATATATATAAAAAGAGAGAGTATGATGTCAACACTTCCGGTATATCATTGCCACCACCACAACCACTTCCACTACCATATATATAGAAAGAGAGAGTGTGATGTCAACACCTCCGGTATATCATTGCCACCACCACCACCACTTCCACTACCATATATATAAAAAGAGAGAGTATGATGTCAACACTTCCGGTATATCATTGCCACCACCACAACCACTTCCACTACCATATATATAGAAAGAGAGAGTGTGATGTCAACATTTCCGGTATATCATTTCCACCACCACCACCACCACTTCAACTACTATATATATAGAAAGAGAGAGTGTGATGTCAACACCTCCGGTATATCATTGCCACCACCACCACCTCTGCTACTACCATATATATAGAAAGAGAGAGTGTGATGTCAACACTTCCGGTATATCATTGCCACCACCACCACCACTTCAACTACCATATATATAGAAAGAGAGAGTGTGATGTCAACACTTCCGGTATATCATTCCCACCACCACCACCACTTCCACTACCATATATATAGAAAGAGAGAGTGTGATGTCAACACTTCCGGTATATCATTACCACCACCACCACCACTTCCACTAACATATATATAGAAAGAGAGAGTGTGATGTCAACACTTCCGGTATATCATTGCCACCACCACCACCATCACTTCAACTACCATATAAATAGAAAGAGAGAGAGTGTGATGTCAACACTTCCGGTATATCATTGCCACCACCACCATCACTTCAACTACCATATAAATAGAAAGAGAGAGAGTGTGATGTCAACACTTCCGGTATATCATTGTCACCACCACCACCACTTCTACTACCATATATATAGAAAGAGAGAGTGTGATGTCAACACTTCCGGTATATCATTGCCACCACCACCACCAACACTTCAACTTACAGATATATAGAAAGAGAGAGTGTGATGTCAACACTTCCGGTATATCATTGCCACCACCACCAGCACCACCACATCCACTACCATATATATATACAAAGAGAGAGTGTGATGTCAACACCTCCGGTATATCATTGCCACCACCACCACCACCACCACCACCACTTCTACTACCATATATATAGAAAGAGAGAGAGTGTGATGTCAACACTTCCGGTATATCGTTGTCACCACCACCACCACTTCCACTACCATATATATAGAAAGAGAGAGAGTGTGATGTCAACACTTCCGGTATATCGTTGTCACCACCACCACCACTTCCACTACCATATATATAGAAAGAGAGAGAGTGTGATGTCAACACCTCCGGTATATCATTGCCACCACCACCACCACCACCACCACCACTTCTACTACCATATATATAGAAAGAGAGAGAGTGTGATGTCAACACTTCCGGTATATCGTTGTCACCACCACCACCACTTCCACTACCATATATATAGAAAGAGAGAGTGTGATGTCGACACTTCCGGTATATCATTGCCACCAGCACCACCACTTCTACTACCATATATATAGAAAGAGAGAGTGTGATGTCGACACTTCCGGTATATCATTGCCACCACCACCACCACCACCACCACCACTTCCACTACCATATATATAGAAAGAGAGAGAGTGTGATGTCAACACTTCCGGTATATCATTGCCACCACCACCACCACTTCTACTACCATATATATAGAAAGAGAGAGTGTGATGTCGACACTTCCGGTATATCATTGCCACCACCACCACCACTTCAACTTCCATATATATAGAAAGGGAGAGTGTGATGTCAACACTTCCGGTATATCATTGCCACCACCACTTCAACTACCATATATATAGAAAGAGAGTGTGTGATGTCAACACTTCCGGTATAGCATTGCCACCACCACCACCTCTTCCACTACCATATATATAGAAAGAGAGAGTGTGATGTCAACACTTCCGGTATATCATTTCCACTACCACCACCATTACTTCAACTACCAGATATATAGAAAGAGAGAGTGTGATGTCAACACCTCCGGTATATCATTGCCACCACCACCACCACTTCAACTACCATATATATAGAAAGAGAGAGTGTGATGTCAACACTTCCGGTATAGCATTGCCACCACCACCACCTCTTCCACTACCATATATATAGAAAGAGAGAGTGTGATGTCAACACTTCCGGTATATCATTTCCACTACCACCACCATTACTTCAACTACCAGATATATAGAAAGAGAGAGTGTGATGTCAACACCTCCGGTATATCATTGCCACCACCACCACCACTTCAACTACCATATATATAGAAAGAGAGAGTGTGATGTCAACACTTCCGGTATAGCATTGCCACCACCACCACCTCTTCCACTACCATATATATAGAAAGAGAGAGTGTGATGTCAACACTTCCGGTATATCATTTCCACTACCACCACCATTACTTCAACTACCATATATATAGAAAGAGAGTGTGTGATGTCAACACTTCCGGTATATCATTGCCACCACCACCACCACTTCAACTACCATATATATAGAAAGAGAGAGTGTGATGTTAACACTTCCGGTATATCATTGCCACCACCACCACCTCTTCAACTACCATATATATAGAAAGAGAGAGTGTGATGTCAACACCTCCGGTATATCATTGCCACCACCACCACCACTTCCACTACCATATATATAAAAAGAGAGAGTATGATGTCAACACTTCCGGTATATCATTGCCACCACCACAACCACTTCCACTACCATATATATAGAAAGAGAGAGTGTGATGTCAACACCTCCGGTATATCATTGCCACCACCACCACCACTTCCACTACCATATATATAAAAAGAGAGAGTATGATGTCAACACTTCCGGTATATCATTGCCACCACCACAACCACTTCCACTACCATATATATAGAAAGAGAGAGTGTGATGTCAACATTTCCGGTATATCATTTCCACCACCACCACCACCACTTCAACTACTATATATATAGAAAGAGAGAGTGTGATGTCAACACCTCCGGTATATCATTGCCACCACCACCACCTCTTCTACTACCATATATATAGAAAGAGAGAGTGTGATGTCAACACTTCCGGTATATCATTGCCACCACCACCACCACTTCAACTACCATATATATAGAAAGAGAGAGTGTGATGTCAACACTTCCGGTATATCATTCCCACCACCACCACCACTTCCACTACCATATATATAGAAAGAGAGAGTGTGATGTCAACACTTCCGGTATATCATTGCCACCACCACCACCATCACTTCAACTACCATATAAATAGAAAGAGAGAGAGTGTGATGTCAACACTTCCGGTATATCATTGCCACCACCACCATCACTTCAACTACCATATATATAGAAAGAGAGAGTGTGATGTCAACACTTCCGGTATATCATTACCACCACCACCACCACTTCCACTAACATATATATAGAAAGAGAGAGTGTGATGTCAACACTTCCGGTATATCATTGCCACCACCACCACCATCACTTCAACTACCATATAAATAGAAAGAGAGAGAGTGTGATGTCAACACTTCCGGTATATCATTGCCACCACCACCATCACTTCAACTACCATATATATAGAAAGAGAGAGTGTGATGTCAACACTTCCGGTATATCATTGCCACCACCACCACCACTTCTACTACCATATATATAGAAAGAGAGAGTGTGATGTCAACACTTCCGGTATATCATTGCCACCACCACCACCAACACTTCAACTTCCAGATATATAGAAAGAGAGAGTGTGATGTCAACACTTCCGGTATATCATTGCCACCACCACCAGCACCACCACATCCACTACCATATATATATACAAAGAGAGAGTGTGATGTCAACACCTCCGGTATATCATTGCCACCACCACCACCACCACCACCACCACTTCTACTACCATATATATAGAAAGAGAGAGAGTGTGATGTCAACACTTCCGGTATATCGTTGTCACCACCACCACCACTTCCACTACCATATATATAGAAAGAGAGAGAGTGTGATGTCAACACTTCCGGTATATCGTTGTCACCACCACCACCACTTCCACTACCATATATATATACAAAGAGAGAGTGTGATGTCAACACCTCCGGTATATCATTGCCACCACCACCACCACCACCAGCACCACTTCTACTACCATATATATAGAAAGAGAGAGAGTGTGATGTCAACACTTCCGGTATATCGTTGTCACCACCACCACCACTTCCACTACCATATATATAGAAAGAGAGAGTGTGATGTCGACACTTCCGGTATATCATTGCCACCAGCACCACCACTTCTACTACCATATATATAGAAAGAGAGAGTGTGATGTCGACACTTCCGGTATATCGTTGTCACCACCACCACCACTTCCACTACCATATATATAGAAAGAGAGAGAGTGTGATGTCAACACTTCCGGTATATCATTGCCACCACCACCACCACTTCTACTACCATATATATAGAAAGAGAGAGTGTGATGTCGACACTTCCGGTATATCATTGCCACCACCACCACCACTTCAACTTCCATATATATAGAAAGGGAGAGTGTGATGTCAACACTTCCGGTATATCATTGCCACCACCACTTCAACTACCATATATATAGAAAGAGTGCGTGTGATGTCAACACTTCCGGTATAGCATTGCCACCACCACCACCTCTTCCACTACCATATATATAGAAAGAGAGAGTGTGATGTCAACACTTCCGGTATATCATTTCCACTACCACCACCATTACTTCAACTACCAGACATATAGAAAGAGAGAGTGTGATGTCAACACTTCCGGTATATCATTGCCACCACCACCACCACCACTTCTACTACCATATATATACAAAGATAGAGTGTGATATCAACACTTCCGGTATATCATTGCCACCACCACCACTTCTACTACCATATATATAGAAAGAGAGAGTGTGATGTCAACACCTCCGGTATATCATTGCCACCACCACCAGCACCACCACATCCACTACCATATATATATAGAAAGAGAGAGTGTGATGTCAACACCTCCGGTATATCGTTGCCACCACCACCACCACTTCCACTACCATAAACATAGAAAGAGAGAGAGTGTGATGTCAACACCTCCAGTATATCGTTGCCACCACCACCACCACTTCCACTACCATATATATAGAAAGAGAGAGTGTGATGTCAACACTCCCGGTATATCATTGCCACCACCACCACCACTTCAACTACCATATATATAGAAAGAGAGAGTGTGATGTCAACACTTCCGGTATATCATTGCCATCACCACCACCACCACTTCTACTACCATATATATAGAAAGAGAGAGTGTGATGTCAACACTTCCGGTATATCATTGCCACCACCACCACCACTTCAACTACCATATATATAGAAAGAGAGAGTGTGATGTCAACACTTCCGGTATATCATTGCCACCACCACCACCATTTCAACTACCATATATATAGAAAGAGAGAGTGTGATGTCAACACTTCCGGTATAGCATTGCCACCACCACCACCTCTTCCACTACCATATATATAGAAAGAGAGAGTGTGTTGTCAACACTTGCGGTATATCATTTCCACTACCACCACCTCTTCCACTACCATATATATAGAAAGAGAGAGTGTGATGTCAACACTTCCGGTATATCATTGCCACCACCACAACCACTTCAACTACCATATATATAGAAAGAGAGAGTGTGATGTCAACACTTCCGGTATAGCATTGCCACCACCACCACCTCTTCCACTACCATATATATAGAAAGAGAGAGTGTGTTGTCAACACTTGCGGTATATCATTTCCACTACCACCACCACTTCCACTACCATATATATAAAAAGAGAGAGTGTGATGTCAACACTTCCGGTGTATCATTTCCACCACCACCACCATTACCTCAACTACCAGATATATAGAAAGAGAGAGTGTGATGTCAACAACTCCGGTATATGATTGCCACCACCACCACCACTTCAACTACCAGATATATAGAAAGAGAGAGTGTGATGTCAACACCTCCGGTATATGATTGCCACCACCACCACCACTTCAACTACCAGATATATAGAAAGAGAGAGTGTGATGTCAACACATCCGGTATATCATTGCCACCACCACTACGATATATATAGAAAGAGAGAGTGTGATGTCAACACTTGCGGTATATCATTTCCACTACCACCACCATTACTTCAACTACCAGATATATAGAAAGAGAGAGTGTGATGTCAACACCTCCGGTATATCATTGCCACCACCACCACCACTTCAACTACCATATATATAGAAAGAGAGAGTGTGATGTTAACATTTCCGGTATATCATTGCCACCACCACCACCTCTTCAACTACCATATATATAGAAAGAGAGAGTGTGATGTCAACACCTCCGGTATATCATTGCCACCACCACCACCACTTCAACTACCATATATATAGAAAGAGAGAGTGTGATGTTAACACTTCCGGTATATCATTGCCACCACCACCACCTCTTCAACTACCAGATATATAGAAAGAGAGAGTGTGATGTCAACACCTCCGGTATATCATTGCCACCACCACCACCACTTCAACTACCATATATATAGAAAGAGAGAGTGTGATGTCAACACTTCCGGTATATCATTGCCACCACCACCACCTCTTCCACTACCATATATATAGAAAGAGAGAGTGTGATGTCAACACTTCTGGTATATCATTGCCACCACCACCACCACTTCCACTACCATATATATATATAGAAAGAGTGAGTGTGATGTCAACACCTCCGGTATATCATTGCCACCACCACCACCACTTCCACTACCATATATATAGAAAGAGAGAGTGTGATGTCAACACTTCCGGTATATCATTGCCACCACGACCACCACTTCCACTACCATATACATAGAAAGAGAGAGTGTGATGTCAACACCTCCGGTATATCATTGCCACCACCACCACCACTTCACCTACCATATATGTAGAAAGAGAGAGTGTGATGTCAACACTTCCGGTATATCATTGCCACCACCACAACCACTTCCACTACCATATATATAGAAAGAGAAAGTGTGATGTCAACACTTCCAGTATATCATTGCCACCACCACCACCACTTCCACTACCATATATATAGAAAGAGAGAGTGTGATGTCAACACCTCCGGTATATCATTGCCACCACCACCACCACTTCACCTACCATATATGTAGAAAGAGAGAGTGTGATGTCAACACTTCCGGTATATCATTGCCACCACCACCACCACTTCACCTACCATATATGTAGAAAGAGAGAGTGTGATGTCAACACTTCCGGTATATCATTGCCACCACCACCATCACTTCAACTACCATATATATAGAAAGAGAGAGTGTGATGTCAACACCTCCGGTATATCATTGCCACCACCACCACCACCACTTCAACTACCATATATATAGAAAGAGAGAGTGTGATGTCAACACTTCCGGTATATCATTGCCACCACCACCACCACCACTTCCACTACCATATATATAAAAAGAGAGAGTATGATGTCAACACTTCCGGTATATCATTGCCACCACCACCATCACTTCAACTACCATATATATAGAAAGTGAGAGTGTGATATCAACACTTCCGGTATATCATTGCCACCACCACCACCAACACTTCAACTTCCAGATATATAGAAAGAGAGAGTGTGATGTCAACACTTCCGGTATATCATTGCCACCACCACCAGCACCACCACATCCACTACCATATATATATACAAAGAGAGAGTGTGATGTCAACACCTCCGGTATATCATTGCCACCACCACCACCACCACCACCACTTCTACTACCATATATATAGAAAGAGAGAGAGTGTGATGTCAACACTTCCGGTATATCGTTGTCACTACCACCACCACTTCCACTACCATATATGTAGAAAGAGAGAGTGTGATGTCACCACTTCCGGTATATCATTGACACCACCACCACCATTACTTCAACTACCAGATATATAGAAAGAGAGAGTGTGATGTCAACACCTCCGGTATATCGTTGCCACCACCACCACCACTTCCACTACCATATATATAGAAAGAGAGAGTGTGATGTCAACACTTCCGGTATATCATTGCCACAACCACCACTTCTACTACCATATATATAGAAAGAGAGAATGTGATGTCAACACCTCCGGTATATCATTGCCACCACCACCACCACCACCACCACTTCTACTACCATATATATAGAAAGAGAGAGTGTGATATCAACACTTCCGGTATATCATTGCCACCACCACCACTTCTACTACCATATATATAGAAAGAGAGAATGTGATGTCAACACCTCCGGTATATCATTGCCACCACCACCAGCACCACCACATCCACTACCATATATATATAGAAAGAGAGAGTGTGATGTCAACACCTCCGGTATATCGTTGCCACCACCACCACCACTTCCACTACCATATACATAGAAAGAGAGAGAGTGTGATGTCAACACCTCCGGTATATCGTTGCCACCACCACCACCACTTCCACTACCATATATATAGAAAGAGAGAGTGTGATATCAACACTTCCGGTATATCATTGCAACCACCACCACCACTTCTATTACCATATATATAGAAAGAGAGAGTGTGATGTCAACACTTCCGGTATATCATTGCCACCACCACCACCACTTCAACTACCATATATATAGAAAGAGAGAGTGTGATGTCAACACTTCCGGTATATCATTGCCACCACCACCACCACTTCAACTACCATATATATAGAAAGAGAGAGTGTGATGTCAACACTTCCGGTATAGCATTGCCACCACCACCACCTCTTCCACTACCATATATATAGAAAGAGAGAGTGTGATGTCAACACTTCCGGTATAGCATTGCCACCACCACCACCTCTTCCACTACCATATATATAGAAAGAGAGAGTGTGATGTCAACACTTCCGGTATATCATTGCCACCACCACCACCACTTCAACTACCATATATATAGAAAGAGAGAGTGTGATGTCAACACTTCCGGTATATCATTGCCACCACCACCACCACTTCAACTACCATATATATAGAAAGAGAGAGTGTGATGTCAACACTTCCGGTATAGCATTGCCACCACCACCACCTCTTCCACTACCATATATATAGAAAGAGAGAGTGTGATGTCAACACTTCCGGTATATCATTGCCACCACCACCACCATCACTTCAACTACCATATATATAGAAAGAGAGAGTGTGATGTCAACACTTCCGGTATATCATTTCCACTACCACCACCATTACTTCAACTACCAGATATATAGAAAGAGAGAGTGTGATGTCAACACCTCCGGTATATCATTGCCACCACCACCACCACTTCAACTACCATATCTATAGAAAGAGAGAGTGTGATGTTAACACTTCCGGTATATCATTGCCACCACCACCACCTCTTCCACTACCATATATATAGAAAGAGAGAGTGTGATGTCAACACTTCCGGTATATCATTTCCACCACCACCACCATTACTTCAACTACCAGATATATAGAAAGAGAGAGTGTGATGTCAACACCTCCGGTATATCATTGCCACCACCACCACCACTTCAACTACCATATATATAGAAAGAGAGAGTGTGATGTTAACACTTCCGGTATATCATTGCCACCACCACCACCTCTTCAACTACCATATATATAGAAAGAGAGAGTGTGATGTCAACACTTCCGGTATATCATTGCCACCACCACCACCACTTCCACTACCATATATATAGAAAGAGAGAGTGTGATGTCAACACTTCCGGTATATCATTGCCACCACCACCACCTCTTCAACTACCATATATATAGAAAGAGAGAGTGTGATGTCAACACTTCCAGTATATCATTGCCACCATCACCACCACTTCCACTACCATATATATAGAAAGAGAGAGTGTGATGTCAACACCTCCGGTATATCATTGCCACCACCACCACCACTTCAACTACCATATATATAGAAAGAGAGAGTGTGATGTTAACACTTCCGGTATATCATTGCCACCACCACCACCTGTTCCACTACCATATATATAGAAAGAGAGAGTGTGATGTCAACACTTCCGGTATATCATTGCCACCACCACCACCACTTCCACTACCATATATATAGAAAGAGAGAGTGTGATGTCAACACCTCCGGTATATCATTGCCACCACCACCACCACTTCCACTACCATATATATAAAAAGAGAGAGTGTGATGTCAACACTTCCGGTATATCATTTCCACAACCACCATCATTACTTCAACTACCAGATATATAGAAAGAGAGAGTGTGATGTCAACACCTCCGGTATATCATTGCCACCACCACCACCACTTCAACTACCATATATATAGAAAGAGAGAGTGTGATGTCAACACTTCCGGTATAGCATTGCCACCACCACCACCTCTTCCACTACCATATATATAGAAAGAGAGAGTGTGATGTCAACACTTCCAGTATATCATTTCCACTACCACCACCATTACTTCGACTACCAGATATATAGAAAGAGAGAGTGTGATGTCAACACCTCCGGTATATCATTGCCACCACCACCACCACTTCAACTACCATATATATAGAAAGAGAGAGTGTGATGTTAACACTTCCGGAATATCATTGCCACCACCACCACCTCTTCAACTACCATATATATAGAAAGAGAGAGTGTGATGTCAACACTTCCGGTACATCATTGCCACCACCACCACCACTTCCACTACCATATATATAGAAAGAGAGAGTGTGATGTCAACACCTCCGGTATATCATTGCCACCACCACCACCACTTCCACTACCATATATATAAAAAGAGAGAGTGTGATGTCAACACTTCCGGTATATCATTTCCACCACCACCACCATTACTTCAACTACCAGATATATAGAAAGAGAGAGTGTGATGTCAACACCTCCGGTATATCATTGCCACCACCACCACCACTTCAACTTCCATATATATGGAAAGAGAGAGTGTGATGTCAACACTTCCGATATATCATTTCCACCACCACCACCTCTTCCACTACCATATATATAGAAAGAGAGAGTGTGATGTCAACACTTCCGGTATATCATTGCCACCACCACCACCACTTCCACTACCATACATATATAGAAAGAGAGAGTGTGATGTCAACACCTCCGGTATATCGTTGCCACCACCACCACCACTTCAACTTCCATATATATAGAAAGAGAGAGTGTGATGTCAACACTTCCGATATATCATTGCCACCACCACCACCTCTTCCACTACCATATATATAGAAAGAGAGAGTGTGATGTCAACACTCCGGTATATCATTGCCACCACCACAACCACTTCCACTACCATATATATAAAAAGAGAGAGTGTGATGTCAACACTTCCGGTATATCATTTCCACCACCACCACCACCACTTCAACTACCATATATATAGAAAGAGAGAGTGTGATGTCAACACCTCCGGTATATCATTGCCACCACCACCACCTCTTCCACTACCATATATATAGAAAGAGAGAGTGTGATGTCAACACTTCCGGTATATCATTACCACCACCACCACCACCACTTCAACTACCATATATATAGAAAGAGAGAGTGTGATGTCAACACTTCCGGTATATCATTGCCACCACCACCACCTCTTCCACTACCATATATAAAGAAAGAGAGAGTGTGATGTCAACACTTCCGGTATATCATTGCCACCACCACCACCTCTTCCACTACCATATATATAGAAAGAGAGAGTGTGATGTCAACACTTCCGGTATATCATTTCCACCACCACCACCACCACTTCAACTACCATATATATAGAAAGAGAGAGTGTGATGTCAACACCTCCGGTATATCATTGCCACCACCACCACCTCTTCTACTACCATATATATAGAAAGAGAGAGTGTGATGTCACCACTTCCGGTATATCATTGACACCACCACCACCACTTCTACTACCATATATATAGAAAGAGAGAGTGTGATGTCGACACTTCCGGTATATCATTGCCACCACCACCACCACTTCAACTTCCATATATATAGAAAGGGAGAGTGTGATGTCAACACTTCCGGTATATCATTGCCACCACCACTTCAACTACCATATATATAGAAAGAGAGAGTGTGATGTCAACACTTCCGGTATATCATTTCCACTACCACCACCACCATTACTTCAACTACCAGATATATAGAAAGAGAGCGTGTGATGTCAACACCTCCGGTATATCGTTGCCACCACCACCACCACTTCCACTACCATATATATAGAAAGAGAGAGTGTGATGTCAACACTTCCGGTATATCATTGCCACCACCACAACCACTTCCACTACCATATATATAAAAAGAGAGAGTGTTATGTCAACACTTCCGGTATATCATTTCCACCACCACCACCACCACTTCAACTACTATATATATAGAAAGAGAGAGTGTGATGTCAACACCTCCGGTATATCATTGCCACCACCACCACCACTTCAACTACCATATATATAGAAAGAGAGAGTGTGATGTCAACACTTCCGGTATATCATTCCCACCACCACCACCATCACTTCAACTACCATATATATAGAAAGAGAGAGTGTGATGTCAACACTTCCGGTATATCATTACCACCACCACCACCACCACTTCCACTAACATATATATAGAAAGAGAGAGAGTGTGATGTCAACACTTCCGGTATATCATTGCCACCACCACCACCACTTCTACTACCATATATATAGAAAGTGAGAGTGTGATGTCAACACTTCCGGTATATCATTGCCACCACCACCACCACTTCCACTACCATATATATAGAAAGAAAGAGTGTGATGTCGACACTTCCGGTATATCATTGCCACAACCACCACCAACACTTCAACTTCCAGATATATAGAAAGAGAGAGTGTGATGTCAACACTTCCGGTATATCATTGCCACCACCACCAGCACCACCACATCCACTACCATATATATATACAAAGAGAGAGTGTGATGTCAACACTTCCGGTATATCATTGCCACAACCACCACCAACACTTCAACTTCCAGATATATAGAAAGAGAGAGTGTGATGTCAACACTACCGGTATATCATTGCCACCACCACCACCATCACTTCAACTACCATATATATAGAAAGAGAGAGTGTGATGTCAACACCTCCGGTATATCATTGCCACCACCACCACCACTTCAACTACCATATATATAGAAAGAGAGAGTGTGATGTTAACACTTCCGGTATATCATTGCCACCACCACCACCTCTTCAACTACCATATATATAGAAAGAGAGAGTGTGATGTTAACACTTCCGGTATATCATTGCCACCACCACCACCTCTTCCACTACCATATATATAGAAAGAGAGAGTGTGATGTCAACACTTCCGGTATATCATTGCCACCACCACCACCACTTCCACTACCATATATATAGAAAGAGAGAGTGTGATGTCAACACCTCCGGTATATCATTGCCACAACCACCACCACTTCAACTACTATATATATAGAAAGAGAGAGTGTGATGTCAACACTTCCGGTATAGCATTGCCACCACCACCACCACTTCCACTACCATATATATAGAAAGAGAGAGTGTGATGTCAACACTTCCGGTATATCATTGCCACCACCACCACCACTTCCACTACCATATATATAGAAAGAGAGAGTGTGATGTCAACACCTCCGGTATATCATTGCCACCACCACCACCACTTCAACTACCATATATATAGAAAGAGAGAGTGTGATGTCAACACTTCCGGTATATCATTGCCACCACCACCACCACTTCCACTACCATATATATAGAAAGAGTGAGTGTGATGTCAACACCTCCGGTATATCATTGCCACCACCACCACCTCTTCCACTACCATATATATAGAAAGAGAGAGTGTGATGTCAACACCTCCGGTATATCATTGCCACCACCACCACCACTTCCACTACCATATATATAGAAAGAGAGAGTGTGATGTCAACACTACCGGTATATCATTGCCACCACCACCACCATCACTTCAACTACCATATATATAGAAAGAGAGAGTGTGATGTCAACACCTCCGGTATATCATTGCCACCACCACCACCACTTCAACTACCATATATATAGAAAGAGAGAGTGTGATGTTAACACTTCCGGTATATCATTGCCACCACCACCACCTCTTCAACTACCATATATATAGAAAGAGAGAGTGTGATGTCAACACTTCCGGTACATCATTGCCACCACCACCACCACTTCCACTACCATATATATAGAAAGAGAGAGTGTGATGTCAACACCTCCGGTATATCATTGCCACCACCACCACCACTTCCACTACCATATATATAAAAAGAGAGAGTGTGATGTCAACACCTCCGGTATATCATTGCCACCACCACCACCACTTCTACTACCATATATATAGAAAGAGAGAGTATGATGTCAACACCTCCGGTATATCATTTCCACCACCACCACCATTACTTCAACTACCAGATATATAGAAAGAGAGAGTGTGATGTCAACACCTCCGGTATATCATTGCCACCACCACCACCACTTCAACTTCCATATATATAGAAAGAGAGAGTGTGATGTCAACACTTCCGGTATATCATTGACACCACCACCACCTCTTCCACTACCATATATATAGAAAGAGAGAGTGTGATGTCAACACTTCCGGTATATCATTGCCACCACCACCACCACTTCCACTACCATATATATATAGAAAGTGAGAGTGTGATGTCAACACTTCCGGTATATCATTGCCACCACCACCACCACTTCCACTACCATATATATAGAAAGAAAGAGTGTGATGTCGACACTTCCGGTATATCATTGCCACAACCACCACCAACACTTCAACTTCCAGATATATAGAAAGAGAGAGTGTGATGTCAACACTTCCGGTATATCATTGCCACCACCACCAGCACCACCACATCCACTACCATATATATATACAAAGAGAGAGTGTGATGTCAACACCTCCGGTATATCATTGCCACCACCACCACCACCACTTCTACTACCATATATATAGAAAGAGAGAGAGTGTGATGTCAACACTTCCGGTATATCGTTGTCACTACCACCACCACTTCCACTACCATATATATAGAAAGAGAGAGAGTGTGATGTCAACACTTCCGGTATATCATTGCCACCACCACCTCCACTTCACCTACCATATATATAGAAAGAGAGAGTGTGATGTCAACACTTCCGGTATATCATTGCCAGCACCACCACCACTTCACCTACCATATATGTAGAAAGAGAGAGTGTGATGTCAACACCTCCGGTATATCATTGCCACCACCACCACCTCTTCTACTACCATATATATAGAAAGAGAGAGTGTGATGTCACCACTTCCGGTATATCATTGACACCACCACCACCATTACTTCAACTACCAGATATATAGAAAGAGAGAGTGTGATGTCAACACCTCCGGTATATCGTTGCCACCACCACCACCACTTCCACTACCATATATATAGAAAGAGAGAGTGTGATGTCAACACTTCCGGTATATCATTGCCACAACCACCACCACCACTTCTACTACCATATATATAGAAGGAGAGAGTGTGATATCAACACTTCCGGTATATCATTGCCACCACCACCACTTCTACTACCATATATATAGAAAGAGAGAGTGTGATGTCAACACCTCCGGTATATCATTGCCACCACCACCAGCACCACCACATCCACTACCATATATATATAGAAAGAGAGAGTGTGATGTCAACACCTCCGGTATATCGTTGCCACCACCACCACCACTTCCACTACCATATACATAGAAAGAGAGAGAGTGTGATGTCAACACCTCCGGTATATCGTTGCCACCACCACCACCACTTCCACTACCATATATATAGAAAGAGAGAGTGTGATATCAACACTTCCGGTATATCATTGCAACCACCACCACCACTTCTATTACCATATATATAGAAAGAGAGAGTGTGATGTCAACACTTCCGGTATATCATTGCCACCACCACCACCACTTCAACTACCATATATATAGAAAGAGAGAGTGTGATGTCAACACTTCCGGTATATCATTGCCACCACCACCACCACTTCAACTACCATATATATAGAAAGAGAGAGTGTGATGTCAACACTTCCGGTATAGCATTGCCACCACCACCACCTCTTCCACTACCATATATATAGAAAGAGAGAGTGTGATGTCAACACTTCCGGTATATCATTGCCACCACCACCACCACTTCCACTACCATATATATAGAAAGAGAGAGTGTGATGTCAACACTACCGGTATATCATTGCCACCACCACCACCATCACTTCAACTACCATATATATAGAAAGAGAGAGTGTGATGTCAACCCTTCCGGTATATCATTTCCACTACCACCACCATTACTTCAACTACCAGATATATAGAAAGAGAGAGTGTGATGTCAACACCTCCGGTATATCATTGCCACCACCACCACCACTTCAACTACCATATATATAGAAAGAGAGACTGTGATGTTAACACTTCCGGTATGTCATTGCCACCACCACCACCTCTTCCACTACCATATATATAGAAAGAGAGAGTGTGATGTCAACACTTCCGGTATATCATTTCCACCACCACCACCATTACTTCAACTACCAGATATATAGAAAGAGAGAGTGTGATGTCAACACCTCCGGTATATCATTGCCACCACCACCACCACTTCAACTACCATATATATAGAAAGAGAGAGTGTGATGTCAACACTTCCGGTATAGCATTGCCACCACCACCACCTCTTCCACTACCATATATATAGAAAGAGAGAGTGTGATGTCAACACTTCCGGTATATCATTTCCACTACCACCACAATTACTTCAACTACCAGATATATAGAAAGAGAGAGGGTGATGTCAACACCTCCGGTATATCATTGCCACCACCACCACCACTTCAACTACCATATATATAGAAAGAGAGAGTGTGATGTTAACACTTCCGGTATATCATTGCCACCACCACCACCTCTTCAACTACCATATATATAGAAAGAGAGAGTGTGATGTCAACACTTCCGGTATATCATTGCCACCACCACCACCACTTCCACTACCATATATATAGAAAGAGAGAGTGTGATGTCAACACTTCCGGTATATCATTGCCACCACCACCACCTCTTCAACTACCATATATATAGAAAGAGAGAGTGTGATGTCAACACTTCCAGTATATCATTGCCACCATCACCACCACTTCCACTACCATATATATAGAAAGAGAGAGTGTGATGTCAACACTTCCAGTATATCATTGCCACCATCACCACCACTTCCACTACCATATATATAGAAAGAGAGAGTGTGATGTCAACACTTCCAGTATATCATTGCCACCATCACCACCACTTCCACTACCATATATATAGAAAGAGAGAGTGTGATGTCAACACTTCCAGTATATCATTGCCACCATCACCACCACTTCCACTACCATATATATAGAAAGAGAGAGTGTGATGTCAACACTTCCAGTATATCATTGCCACCATCACCACCACTTCCACTACCATATATATAGAAAGAGAGAGTGTGATGTCAACACCTCCGGTATATCATTGCCACCACCACCACCTCTTCCACTACCATATATATAGAAAGAGAGAGTGTGATGTCAAAACTTCCGGTATATCATTTCCACAACCACCACCATTACTTCAACTACCAGATATATAGAAAGAGAGAGTGTGATGTCAACACCTCCGGTATATCATTGCCACCACCACCACCACTTCAACTACCATATATATAGAAAGAGAGAGTGTGATGTTAACACTTCCGGTATATCATTGCCACCACCACCACCTGTTCCACTACCATATATATAGAAAGAGAGAGTGTGATGTCAACACTTCCGGTATATCATTGCCACCACCACCACCACTTCCACTACCATATATATAGAAAGAGAGAGTGTGATGTCAACACCTCCGGTATATCATTGCCACCACCACCACCACCACTTCAACTACCATATAAATAGAAAGAGAGAGTGTGATGTCAACACTTCCGGTATAGCATTGCCACCACCACCACCTCTTCCACTACCATATATATAGAAAGAGAGAGTGTGATGTCAACACTTCCGGTATATCATTTCCACTACCACCACCATTACTTCGACTACCAGATATATAGAAAGAGAGAGTGTGATGTCAACACCTCCGGTATATCATTGCCACCACCACCACCACTTCAACTACCATATATATAGAAAGAGAGAGTGTGATGTTAACACTTCCGGAATATCATTGCCACCACCACCACCTCTTCAACTACCATATATATAGAAAGAGAGAGTGTGATGTCAACACCTCCGGTATATCATTCCCACCACCACCACCACTTCAACTTCCATATATATAGAAAGAGAGAGTGTGATGTCAACACTTCCGGTATATCATTGCCACCACCACCACCTCTTCCACTACCATATATATAGAAAGAGAGAGTGTGATGTCAACACTTCCGGTATATCATTGCCACCACCACCACCACTTCCACTACCATATATATATAGAAAGAGAGAGTGTGATGTCAACACCTCCGGTATATCGTTGCCACCACCACCACCACTTCAACTACCATATATATAGAAAGAGAGAGTGTGATGTCAACACTCCCCGTATATCATTTCCCCCACCACCACCTCTTCCACTACCATATATATAGAAAGAGAGAGTGTGATGTCAACACTTCCGGTATATCATTGCCACCACCACCACCACTTCCACTACCATATATATAGAAAGAGAGAGTGTGATGTCAACACTTCCGGTATATCATTGCCACCACCACCACCTCTTCAACTACCATATATATAGAAAGAGAGAGTGTGATGTCAACACTTCCAGTATATCATTGCCACCATCACCACCACTTCCACTACCATATATATAGAAAGAGAGAGTGTGATGTCAACACTTCCAGTATATCATTGCCACCATCACCACCACTTCCACTACCATATATATAGAAAGAGAGAGTGTGATGTCAACACTTCCAGTATATCATTGCCACCATCACCACCACTTCCACTACCATATATATAGAAAGAGAGAGTGTGATGTCAACACTTCCAGTATATCATTGCCACCATCACCACCACTTCCACTACCATATATATAGAAAGAGAGAGTGTGATGTCAACACTTCCAGTATATCATTGCCACCATCACCACCACTTCCACTACCATATATATAGAAAGAGAGAGTGTGATGTCAACACCTCCGGTATATCATTGCCACCACCACCACCTCTTCCACTACCAGATATATAGAAAGAGAGAGTGTGATGTCAAAACTTCCGGTATATCATTTCCACAACCACCACCATTACTTCAACTACCAGATATATAGAAAGAGAGAGTGTGATGTCAACACCTCCGGTATATCATTGCCACCACCACCACCACTTCAACTACCATATATATAGAAAGAGAGAGTGTGATGTTAACACTTCCGGTATATCATTGCCACCACCACCACCTGTTCCACTACCATATATATAGAAAGAGAGAGTGTGATGTCAACACTTCCGGTATATCATTGCCACCACCACCACCACTTCCACTACCATATATATAGAAAGAGAGAGTGTGATGTCAACACCTCCGGTATATCATTGCCACCACCACCACCACCACTTCAACTACCATATAAATAGAAAGAGAGAGTGTGATGTCAACACTTCCGGTATAGCATTGCCACCACCACCACCTCTTCCACTACCATATATATAGAAAGAGAGAGTGTGATGTCAACACTTCCGGTATATCATTTCCACTACCACCACCATTACTTCGACTACCAGATATATAGAAAGAGAGAGTGTGATGTCAACACCTCCGGTATATCATTGCCACCACCACCACCACTTCAACTACCATATATATAGAAAGAGAGAGTGTGATGTTAACACTTCCGGAATATCATTGCCACCACCACCACCTCTTCAATTACCATATATATAGAAAGAGAGAGTGTGATGTCAACACCTCCGGTATATCATTCCCACCACCACCACCACTTCAACTTCCATATATATAGAAAGAGAGAGTGTGATGTCAACACTTCCGGTATATCATTGCCACCACCACCACCTCTTCCACTACCATATATATAGAAAGAGAGAGTGTGATGTCAACACTTCCGGTATATCATTGCCACCACCACCACCACTTCCACTACCATATATATATAGAAAGAGAGAGTGTGATGTCAATACCTCCGGTATATCGTTGCCACCACCACCACCACTTCAACTACCATATATATAGAAAGAGAGAGTGTGATGTCAACACTCCCCGTATATCATTTCCCCCACCACCACCTCTTCCACTACCATATATATAGAAAGAGAGAGTGTGATGTCAACACTTCCGGTATATCATTGCCACCACCACAACCACTTCCACTACCATATATATAAAAAGAGAGAGTGTGATGTCAACACTTCCGGTATATCATTTCCACCACCACCACCACCACTTCAACTACCATATATATAGAAAGAGAGAGTGTGATGTCAACACCTCCGGTATATCATTGCCACCACCACCACCTCTTCTACTACCATATATATAGAAAGAGAGAGTGTGATGTCAACACTTCCGGTATATCATTGCCACCACCACCACCACTTCAACTACCATATATATAGAAAGAGAGAGTGTGATGTCAACACTTCCGGTATATCATTGCCACCACCACCACCTCTTCCACTACCATATATATAGAAAGAGAGAGTGTGATGTCAACACTTCCGGTATATCATTACCACCACCACCACCACTTCCACTACCATATATATAGAAAGAGAGAGTGTGATGTCAACACTTCCGGTATATCATTACCACCACCACCACCCCTTCCACTAACATATATATAGAAAGAGTGAGTGTGATGTCAACACTTCCGGTATATCATTGCCACCACCACCATCACTTCAACTACCATATATATAGAAAGAGAGAGAGTGTGATGTCAACACTTCCGATATATCATTGCCACCACCACCACCACTTCCACTACCATATATATAGAAAGAGAGAGTGTGATGTCAACACTTCCGGTATATCATTACCACCACCACCACCCCTTCAACTACCATATATATAGAAAGAGAGAGAGTGTGATGTCAACACTTCCGGTATATCATTGCCACCACCACCACCACTTCAACTACCATATATATAGAAAGAGAGAGTGTGATGTCAACACTTCCGGTATATCATTGCCACCACCACCACCTCTTCCACTACCATATATATAGAAAGAGAGAGTGTGATGTCAACACTTCCGGTATATCATTACCACCACCACCACCACTTCCACTACCATATATATAGAAAGAGAGAGTGTGATATCAACACTTCCGGTATATCATTGCCACCACCACCACCTCTTCCACTACCATATATATAGAAAGAGAGAGTGTGATATCAACACTTCCGGTATTTCATTGCCACCACCACCACCACCACTTCTACTACCATATATATAGAAAGAGAGATTGTGATGTCAACACTTCCGGTATATCGTTACCACCACCACCACCACTTCTACTACCATATATATAGAAAGAGAGAGTGTGATGTCAACACTTCCGGTATATCGTTACCACCACCACCACCACTTCTACTACCATATATACAGAAAGAGAGAGAGTGATGTCAACACTTCCGGTATATCATTGCCACCACCACCACCATCACTTCAACTACCATATATATAGAAAGAGAGAGTGTGATGTCAACACTTCCGGTATATCATTGCCACCACCACTTCAACTACCATATATATAGAAAGAGAGAGTGTGATGTCAACACCTCCAGTATATCATTACAACCACCACCACCACTTCCACTACCATATATATAGAAAGAGAGAGTGTGATGTCAACACTTCTGGTATATCATTGCCACCAACACCACGACTTCTACTACCATATATATAGAAAGAGAGAGTGTGATGTCAACACCTCCAGTATATCATTGCAACCACCACCACCACTTCCACAACCATATATATATAGAAAGAGAGTATGTGACGTCAACACCTCCGGTATATCATTGCCACCAACACCACGACTTCTACTACCATATATATAGAAAGAGAGAGTGTGATGTCAACACTTCCGGTATATCGTTGCTACCACCACCACCACTTCCACTACCATATATATAGAAAGAGAGAGTGTGATGTCAACACTACCGGTATATCGTTGCCACCACCACAACCACCATTTCAACTACCATATATATATAGAAAGAGAGAGTGTGATATCAACACTTCCGGTATATCATTGCCACCACCACCACCACTTCTACTACCATATATATAGAAAGAGAGAGAGTGTGATGTTAACACTTCCGGTATATCGTTGCCACCACCACCACCACCACTTTCACTACCATATCTATAGAAAGAGAGTGTGTGATGTCAACACTTCCGGTATATCATTGCCACCACCACCACCACTTCAACTACCATATATATAGAAAGAGAGAGTGTGATGTCAACACTTCCTGTATATCGTTGCCACCACCACCACCACTTCAACTTCCATATATATAGAAAGAGAGAGTGTGATGTCGACACTTCCGGTATATCATTGCCACCACCACCACCACTTCAACTACCATATATATAGAAAGAGAGAGTGTGATGTGAACACTTCCGGTATATTGTTGCCACCACTATCACCACCACTTCAACTACCATATATATAGAAAGAGAGAGAGTGTGATGTCAACACTTCAGGTATATCATTGCCACCACCACCTCCACTTCACCTACCATATATATAGAAAGAGAGAGTGTGATGTCACCACTTCCGGTATATCATTGACACCACCACCACCACCACTTCTACTACCATATATATAGAAAGAGAGAGCGTGATGTCGACACTTCCTGTATATCATTGCCACCACCACCACCACTTCAACTTCCATATATATAGAAAGAGAGAGTGTGATGTCGACACTTCCGGTATATCATTGCCACCACCACCACCACTTCCACTACCATATATATAGAAAGAGAGAGAGTGATGTCAACACCTCCGATATATCGTTGCCACCACCGCCATCACTTCCACTACCATATATATAGAAAGAGAGAGTATGATGTCAACACCTCCGGTATATCATTGCCACCACCACCACCACCACCACTTCTACTACCATATATATAGAAAGAGAGAGAGTGTGATGTCAACACCTCCGGTATATCGTTGCCACCACCACCACCACTTCCACTACCATATATATAGAAAGAGAGAGAGTGTGATGTCAACACCTCCGGTATATCGTTGCCACCACCACCACCACCACTTCCACTTCCATATATATAGAAAGAGAGAGTGTGATATCAACACTTCCGGTATATCATTTCCACTACCACCACCATTACTTCAACTACCATATATATAGAAAGAGAGAGTGTGATGTCAACACTTCCGGTATATCATTGCCACCACCACCACCACTTCCACTACCATATATATAGAAAGAGAGAGTGTGATGTCAACACCTCCGGTATATCATTGCCACCACCACCACCACTTCCACTACCATATATATAAAAAGAGAGAGTGTGATGTCAACACTTCCGGTATATCATTTCCACCACCACCACCATTACTTCGACTACCAGATATATAGAAAGAGAGAGTGTGATGTCAACACCTCCGGTATATCATTGCCACCACCACCACCACTTCAACTACCATATATATAGAAAGAGAGAGTTTGATGTCAACACTTCCGGTATAGCATTGCCACCACCACCACCTCTTCCACTACCATATATATAGAAAGAGAGAGTGTGATGTCAACACTTCCGGTATATCATTGCCACCACTAGCACCACTTCCACTACCAAATATATAGAAAGAGAGAGTGTGATGTCAACACCTCCGGTATATCATTGCCACCACCACCACCACTTCCACTAACATATATATAAAAAGAGAGAGTGTGATGTCAACACCTCCGGTATATCGTTGCCCCCACCACCACCACTTCAACTACCATATATATAGAAAGAGAGAGTGTGATGTCAACACTTCCGGTATATCATTGCCCCCACCACCACCACTTCAACTACCATATATATAGAAAGAGAGAGTGTGATGTCAACACTTCCGGTATATCATTGCCACCACCACCACCACTTCCACTACCATATATATAGAAAGAGAGAGTGTGATGTCAACAATTCCGCTATATCATTGCCACAACCTCTTCAACTACCATATATATAGAAAGGGAGAGTGTGATGTCAACACCTCCGGTATATCGTTGCCACCACCACCACCACTTCCACTACCATATACATAGAAAGAGAGAGAGTGTGATGTCAACACCTCCGGTATATCGTAGCCACCACCACCACCACTTCCACTACCATATATATAGAAAGAGAGAGTGTGATGTCAACACTTCCGGTATATCATTGCCACCAACACCACCACTTCAACTACCATATATATAGAAAGAGAGAGTGTGATGTCAACACTTCCGGTATAGCATTGCCACCACCACCACCTCTTCCACTACCATATATATAGAAAGAGAGAGTGTGATGTCAACACTTCCGGTATAGCATTGCCACCACCACCACCTCTTCCACTACCATATATATAGAAAGAGAGAGTGTGATGTCAACACCTCCGGTATATCATTGCCACCACCACCACCACCACTTCAACTACCATATATATAGAAAGAGAGAGTGTGATGTCAACACTTCCGGTATATCATTGCCACCACCACCACCACTTCAACTACCATATATATAGAAAGAGAGAGTGTGATGTCAACACTTCCGGTATAGCATTGCCACCACCACAACCTCTTCCACTACCATATATATAGAAAGAGAGAGTGTGATGTCAACACTTCCGGTATATCATTGCCACCACCACCACCATTACTTCAACTACCATATATATAGAAAGAGAGAGTGTGATGTCAACACTTCCGGTATAGCATTGCCACCACCACCACCTCTTCCACTACCATATATATAGAAAGAGAGAGTGTGATGTGAACACTTCCGGTATATCATTGCCACCACCACCACCATTACTTCAACTACCATATATATAGAAAGAGAGAGTGTGGTGTCAACACTTCCGGTATAGCATTGCCAGCACCACCTCTTCCACTACCCTATATATAGAAAGAGAGAGTGTGATGTCAACACCTCCGGTATATCATTGCCACCACCACCACCACCATCACTTCAACTACCATATATATAGAAAGAGAGAGTGTGATGTCAACACCTCCGGTATATCATTGCCACCACCACCACCATCACTTCCACTACCATACATATAGAAAGAGAGAGTGTGATGTCAACACTTCCGGTATATCATTGCCCCCACCACCACCACTTCAACTACCATATATATAGAAAGGGAGAGTGTGATGTCAACACCTCCGGTATATCATTGTCACCACCACCACCACCACTTCCACTACCATATATATATAGAAAGAGAGAGTGTGATGTCAACACTTCCGCTATATCATTGCCACCACCACCACCACTTCAACTACCATATATATAGAAAGGGAGAGTGTGATGTCAACACCTCCGGTATATCATTGCCACCACCACCAGCACCACCACATCCACTACCATATATATATAGAAAGAGAGAGTGTGATGTCAACACCTTTGATATATCGTTGCCACCACCACCACCACTTCTACTACCATATATATAGAAAGAGAGAGTGTGATGTCAACACTTCCGGTATATCATTGCCACCACCACCACCACCACTTCAACTACCATATATATAGAAAGAGAGAGTGTGATGTCAACACTTCCGGTATATCATTGCCAGCACCACCACCACTTCACCTACCATATATGTAGAAAGAGAGAGTGTGATGTCAACACTTCCGGTATATCATTGCCACCACCACCACCACCACTTCAACTACCATATATATAAAAAGAGAGAGGGTGATGTCAACACCTCCGATATATCGTTGCCACCACCACCACCACTTCTACTACCATATATATAGAAAGAGAGAGTGTGATGTCAACACTTCCGGTATATCATTGCCACCACCACCACCACCACTTCAACTACCATATATATAGAAAGAGAGAGTGTGATGTCAACACCTCCGGTATATCATTGCCACCACCACCACCACCACCACTCCTACTACCATATATATAGAAAGAGAGAGTGTGATGTCAACACTACCGGTATATCATTTCCCCCACCACCACCACCACCACCACTTCTACTAGCATATATATAGAAAGAGAGAGTGTGATGTCAACACCTCCGGTATATCGTTGCCACCACCACCACCACTTCCACTACCATATATATAGAAAGAGAGAGAGTGTGATGTCAACACCTCCGGTATATCGTTGCCACCACCACCACCACTTCCACTACCATATATATAGAAAGAGAGAGTGCGATATCAACACTTCCGGTATATCATTGCCACCACCACCACCACTTCAACTACCATATATATAGAAAGAGAGAGTGTGATGTCAACACTTCCGGTATATCATTGCCAGCACCACCACCACTTCACCTACCATATATGTAGAAAGAGAGAGTGTGATGTCAACACCTCCGGTATATCATTGCCACCACCACCACCACTTCAACTACCATATATATAGAAAGAGAGAGAGAGTGGTGTCAACACTTCCGGTATATCATTGCCACCACCACCACCATCACTTCAACTACCATATATATAGAAAGAGAGAGTGTGATGTCAACACTTCCGGTATATCATTGCCACCACCACAACCACTTCCACTACCATATATATAGAAAGAGAGAGTGTGATGTCAACACTTCCGGTATATCATTGCCACCACCACCACCACTTCAACTACCATATATATAGAAAGAGAGAGTGTGATGTCAACACTTCCGGTATATCATTGCCACCACCACCACCACTTCAACTACCATATATATAGAAAGAGAGAGTGTGATGTCAACACTTCCGGTATATCATTGCCACCACCACCACCACCTCTTCCACTACCATATATATAGAAAGAGAGAGTGTGATGTCAACACTTCCGGTATATCATTACCACCACCACCACCACTTCAACAACCATATATATAGAAAGAGAGAGTGTGATGTCAACACTTCCGGTATATCATTGCCACCACCACCACCTCTTCTACTACCATATATATAGAAAGAGAGAGTGTGATGTCAACACTTCCGGTATATCATTGCCACCACCACCACCACCTCTTCCACTACCATATATATAGAAAGAGAGAGTGTGATGTCAACACTTCCGGTATATCATTACCACCACCACCACCACTTCCACTACCATATATATAGAAAGAGAGAGTGTGATATCAACACTTCCGGTATTTCATTGCCACCACCACCACCACCACTTCAACTACCATATATATATAGAAAGAGAGAGTGTGATGTCAACACTTCCGCTATATCATTGCCACCACCACCACCACTTCTACTACCATATATACAGAAAGAGAGAGAGTGATGTCAACACTTCCGGTATATCATTGCCACCACCACCACCATCACTTCAACTACCATATAAATAGAAAGAGAGAGAGTGTGATGTCAACACTTCCGGTATATCATTGCCACCACCACCACCACTTCTACTACCATATATATAGAAAGAGAGAGTGTGATGTCAACACTTCCGGTATATCATTGCCACCACCACTTCAACTACCATATATATAGAAAGAGAGAGTGTGATGTCAACACCTCCAATATATCATTACAACCACCACCACCACTTCCACTACCATATATATAGAAAGAGAGAGTGTGATGTCAACACTTCTGGTATATCATTGCCACCAACACCACGACTTCTACTACCATATATATAGAAAGAGAGAGTGTGATGTCAACACCTCCAGTATATCATTGCAACCACCACCACCACTTCCACTACCATATATATAGAAAGAGAGAGTGTGATGTCAACACCTCCGGTATATCATTGTCACCACCACCACCACCACTTCCACTACCATATATATATAGAAAGAGAGAGTGTGATGTCAACACTTCCGGTATATCATTTCCACCACCACCACCACCACTTCAACTACCATATATATAGAAAGAGAGAGTGCGATGTCAACACCTCCGGTATATCATTGCCACCACCACCACCACTTCAACTACCATATATATAGAAAGAGAGAGTGTGATGTCAACACTTCCGGTATATCATTGCCACCACCACCACCACTTCAACTACCATATATATAGAAAGAGAGAGTGTGATGTCAACACTTCCGGTATATCATTGCCATCACCACCACCTCTTCTACTACCATATATATAGAAAGAGAGAGTGTGATGTCAACACTTCCGGTATATCATTGCCACCACCACCACCACTTCAATAACCATATATATAGAAAGAGAGAGTGTGATGTCAACACTTCCGGTATATCATTGCCACCACCACCACCTCTTCCACTACCATATATATAGAAAGAGAGAGTGTGATGTCAACACTTCCGGTATATCATTACCACCACCACCACCACTTCCACTACCATATATATAGAAAGAGAGAGTGTGATATCAACACTTCCGGTATTTCATTGCCACCACCACCACCACCACTTCAACTACCATATATATAGAAAGAGAGAGTGTGATGTCAACACTTCCGGTATATCATTACCACCACCACCACCATCACTTCAACTACCATATAAATAGAAAGAGAGAGAGTGTGATGTCAACACTTCCGGTATATCATTGCCACCACCACCACCACTTCTACTACCATATATATAGAAAGAGAGAGTGTGATGTCAACACTTCCGGTATATCATTGCCACCACCACTTCAACTACCATATATATAGAAAGAGAGAGTGTGATGTCAACACCTCCAATATATCATTACAACCACCACCACCACTTCCACTACCATATATATAGAAAGAGAGAGTGTGATGTCAACACTTCTGGTATATCATTGCCACCAACACCACGACTTCTACTACCATATATATAGAAAGAGAGAGTGTGATGTCAACACCTCCGGTATATCATTGCCACCACCACCACCACCACTTCTACTACCATATATATAGAAAGAGAGAGTGTGATGTCAACACTTCCGCTATATCATTGCCACCACCACCACCACTTCAACTACCATATATATAGAAAGGGAGAGTGTGATGTCAACACCTCCGGTATATCATTGCCACCACCACCAGCACCACCACATCCACTACCATATATATATAGAAAGAGAGAGTGTGATGTCAACACCTCCGATATATCGTTGCCACCACCACCACCACTTCTACTACCATATATATAGAAAGAGAGAGTGTGATGTCAACACTTCCGGTATATCATTGCCACCACCACCACCACCACTTCAACTACCATATATATAGAAAGAGA
Source organism: Eledone cirrhosa (assembly GCA_964016885.1). NCBI lineage: Eukaryota > Metazoa > Mollusca > Cephalopoda > Octopoda > Eledonidae > Eledone > Eledone cirrhosa. The sequence continues at coordinate 34,735 of CAXHJY010000366.1, read as the reverse complement.
GAGTGTGATGTCAACACTTCCGGTATATCATTGCCAGCACCACCACCACTTCACCTACCATATATGTAGAAAGAGAGAGTGTGATGTCAACACTTCCGGTATATCATTGCCACCACCACCACCACCACTTCAACTACCATATATATAAAAAGAGAGAGTGTGATGTCAACACCTCCGATATATCGTTGCCACCACCACCACCACTTCTACTACCATATATATAGAAAGAGAGAGTGTGATGTCAACACTTCCGGTATATCATTGCCACCACCACCACCACCACTTCAACTACCATATATATAGAAAGAGAGAGTGTGATGTCAACACTTCCGGTATATCATTACCACCACCACCACCACTTCTACTACCATATATACAGAAAGAGAGAGAGTGATGTCAACACTTCCGGTATATCATTGCCACCACCACCACCATCACTTCAACTACCATATAAATAGAAAGAGAGAGAGTGTGATGTCAACACTTCCGGTATATCATTGCCACCACCACCACCACTTCTACTACCATATATATAGAAAGAGAGAGTGTGATGTCAACACTTCCGGTATATCATTGCCACCACCACTTCAACTACCATATATATAGAAAGAGAGAGTGTGATGTCAACACCTCCAATATATCATTACAACCACCACCACCACTTCCACTACCATATATATAGAAAGAGAGAGTGTGATGTCAACACTTCTGGTATATCATTGCCACCAACACCACGACTTCTACTACCATATATATAGAAAGAGAGAGTGTGATGTCAACACCTCCGGTATATCATTGCCACCACCACCACCACCACTTCTACTACCATATATATAGAAAGAGAGAGTGTGATGTCAACACTTCCGCTATATCATTGCCACCACCACCACCACTTCAACTACCATATATATAGAAAGGGAGAGTGTGATGTCAACACCTCCGGTATATCATTGCCACCACCACCAGCACCACCACATCCACTACCATATATATATAGAAAGAGAGAGTGTGATGTCAACACCTCCGATATATCGTTGCCACCACCACCACCACTTCTACTACCATATATATAGAAAGAGAGAGTGTGATGTCAACACTTCCGGTATATCATTGCCACCACCACCACCACCACTTCAACTACCATATATATAGAAAGAGAGAGTGTGATGTCAACACTTCCGGTATATCATTGCCAGCACCACCACCACTTCACCTACCATATATGTAGAAAGAGAGAGTGTGATGTCAACACTTCCGGTATATCATTGCCACCACCACCACCACCACTTCAACTACCATATATATAAAAAGAGAGAGTGTGATGTCAACACCTCCGATATATCGTTGCCACCACCACCACCACTTCTACTACCATATATATAGAAAGAGAGAGTGTGATGTCAACACTTCCGGTATATCATTGCCACCACCACCACCACCACTTCAACTACCATATATATAGAAAGAGAGAGGGTGATGTCAACACCTCCGGTATATCATTGCCACCACCACCACCACCACCACTCCTACTACCATATATATAGAAAGAGAGAGTGTGATGTCAACACTACCGGTATATCATTTCCCCCACCACCACCACCACCACCACTTCTACTAGCATATATATAGAAAGAGAGAGTGTGATGTCAACACCTCCGGTATATCATTGCCACCACCACCACCACCACCACCACTTCTACTAGCATATATATAGAAAGAGAGAGAGTGTGATGTCAACACCTCCGGTATATCGTTGCCACCACCACCACCACTTCCACTACCATATATATAGAAAGAGAGAGTGCGATATCAACACTTCCGGTATATCATTGCCACCACCACCACCACTTCAACTACCATATATATAGAAAGAGAGAGTGTGATGTCAACACTTCCGGTATATCATTGCCAGCACCACCACCACTTCACCTACCATATATGTAGAAAGAGAGAGTGTGATGTCAACACCTCCGGTATATCATTGCCACCACCACCACCACTTCAACTACCATATATATAGAAAGAGAGAGAGAGTGGTGTCAACACTTCCGGTATATCATTTCCACCACCACCACCACCACTTCAACTACCATATATATAGAAAGAGAGAGTGTGATGTCAACACCTCCGGTATATCATTGCCACCACCACCACCACTTCAACTACCATATATATAGAAAGAGAGAGTGTGATGTCAACACTTCCGGTATATCATTGCCACCACCACCACCACTTCAACTACCATATATATAGAAAGAGAGAGTGTGATGTCAACACTTCCGGTATATCATTGCCACCACCACCACCTCTTCTACTACCATATATATAGAAAGAGAGAGTGTGATGTCAACACTTCCGGTATATCATTGCCACCACCACCACCACTTCAACAACCATATATATAGAAAGAGAGAGTGTGATGTTAAACACTTCCGGTATATCATTGCCACCACCACCACCTCTTCCACTACCATATATATAGAAAGAGAGAGTGTGATGTCAACACTTCCGGTATATCATTACCACCACCACCACCACTTCCACTACCATATATATAGAAAGAGAGAGTGTGATATCAACACTTCCGGTATTTCATTGCCACCACCACCACCACCACTTCAACTACCATATATATAGAAAGAGAGAGTGTGATGTCAACACTTCCGGTATATCATTACCACCACCACTACCACTTCTACTACCATATATACAGAAAGAGAGAGAGTGATGTCAACACTTCCGGTATATCATTGCCACCACCACCACCATCACTTCAACTACCATATAAATAGAAAGAGAGAGAGTGTGATGTCAACACTTCCGGTATATCATTGCCACCACCACCACCACTTCTACTACCATATATATAGAAAGAGAGAGTGTGATGTCAACACTTCCGGTATATCATTGCCACCACCACTTCAACTACCATATATATAGAAAGAGAGAGTGTGATGTCAACACCTCCAATATATCATTACAACCACCACCACCACTTCAACAACCATATATATAGAAAGAGAGAGTGTGATGTCAACACTTCCGGTATATCATTGCCACCACCACCACCACCTCTTCCACTACCATATATATAGAAAGAGAGAGTGTGATGTCAACACTTCCGGTATATCATTACCACCACCACCACCACTTCCACTACCATATATATAGAAAGAGAGAGTGTGATATCAACACTTCCGGTATTTCATTGCCACCACCACCACCACCACTTCAACTACCATATATATATAGAAAGAGAGAGTGTGATGTCAACACTTCCGCTATATCATTGCCACCACCACCACCACTTCTACTACCATATATACAGAAAGAGAGAGAGTGTGATGTCAACACTTCCGGTATATCATTGCCACCACCACCACCACTTCTACTACCATATATATAGAAAGAGAGAGTGTGATGTCAACACTTCCGGTATATCATTGCCACCACCACTTCAACTACCATATATATAGAAAGAGAGAGTGTGATGTCAACACCTCCAATATATCATTACAACCACCACCACCACTTCCACTACCATATATATAGAAAGAGAGAGTGTGATGTCAACACTTCTGGTATATCATTGCCACCAACACCACGACTTCTACTACCATATATATAGAAAGAGAGAGTGTGATGTCAACACCTCCAGTATATCATTGCAACCACCACCACCACTTCCACTACCATATATATAGAAAGAGAGAGTGTGATGTCAACACCTCCGGTATATCATTGTCACCACCACCACCACCACTTCCACTACCATATATATATAGAAAGAGAGAGTGTGATGTCAACACTTCCGCTATATCATTGCCACCACCACCACCACTTCAACTACCATATATATAGAAAAGGAGAGTGTGATGTCAACACCTCCGGTATATCATTGCCACCACCACCAGCACCACCACTTCCACTACCATATATATAGAAAGAGAGAGTGTGATGTCAACACTTCCGGTATATCATTTCCACCACCACCACCACCACTTCAACTACCATATATATAGAAAGAGAGAGTGCGATGTCAACACCTCCGGTATATCATTGCCACCACCACCACCACTTCAACTACCATATATATAGAAAGAGAGAGTGTGATGTCAACACTTCCGGTATATCATTGCCACCACCACCACCACTTCAACTACCATATATATAGAAAGAGAGAGTGTGATGTCAACACTTCCGGTATATCATTGCCATCACCACCACCTCTTCTACTACCATATATATAGAAAGAGAGAGTGTGATGTCAACACTTCCGGTATATCATTGCCACCACCACCACCACTTCAATAACCATATATATAGAAAGAGAGAGTGTGATGTCAACACTTCCGGTATATCATTGCCACCACCACCACCTCTTCCACTACCATATATATAGAAAGAGAGAGTGTGATGTCAACACTTCCGGTATATCATTACCACCACCACCACCACTTCCACTACCATATATATAGAAAGAGAGAGTGTGATATCAACACTTCCGGTATTTCATTGCCACCACCACCACCACCACTTCAACTACCATATATATAGAAAGAGAGAGTGTGATGTCAACACTTCCGGTATATCATTACCACCACCACCACCACTTCTACTACCATATATACAGAAAGAGAGAGAGTGATGTCAACACTTCCGGTATATCATTGCCACCACCACCACCATCACTTCAACTACCATATAAATAGAAAGAGAGAGAGTGTGATGTCAACACTTCCGGTATATCATTGCCACCACCACCACCACTTCTACTACCATATATATAGAAAGAGAGAGTGTGATGTCAACACTTCCGGTATATCATTGCCACCACCACTTCAACTACCATATATATAGAAAGAGAGAGTGTGATGTCAACACCTCCAATATATCATTACAACCACCACCACCACTTCCACTACCATATATATAGAAAGAGAGAGTGTGATGTCAACACTTCTGGTATATCATTGCCACCAACACCACGACTTCTACTACCATATATATAGAAAGAGAGAGTGTGATGTCAACACCTCCGGTATATCATTGCCACCACCACCACCACCACTTCTACTACCATATATATAGAAAGAGAGAGTGTGATGTCAACACCTCCGGTATATCATTGTCACCACCACCACCACCACTTCCACTACCATATATATATAGAAAGAGAGAGTGTGATGTCAACACTTCCGCTATATCATTGCCACCACCACCACCACTTCAACTACCATATATATAGAAAGGGAGAGTGTGATGTCAACAGCTCCGGTATATCATTGCCACCACCACCAGCACCACCACATCCACTACCATATATATATAGAAAGAGAGAGTGTGATGTCAACACCTCCGATATATCGTTGCCACCACCACCACCACTTCTACTACCATATATATAGAAAGAGAGAGTGTGATGTCAACACTTCCGGTATATCATTGCCACCACCACCACCACCACTTCAACTACCATATATATAGAAAGAGAGAGTGTGATGTCAACACTTCCGGTATATCATTGCCAGCACCACCACCACTTCACCTACCATATATGTAGAAAGAGAGAGTGTGATGTCAACACTTCCGGTATATCATTGCCACCACCACCACCACCACTTCAACTACCATATATATAAAAAGAGAGAGTGTGATGTCAACACCTCCGATATATCGTTGCCACCACCACCACCACTTCTACTACCATATATATAGAAAGAGAGAGTGTGATGTCAACACTTCCGGTATATCATTGCCACCACCACCACCACCACTTCAACTACCATATATATAGAAAGAGAGAGTGTGATGTCAACACCTCCGGTATATCATTGCCACCACCACCACCACCACCACTCCTACTACCATATATATAGAAAGAGAGAGTGTGATGTCAACACTACCGGTATATCATTTCCCCCACCACCACCACCACCACCACTTCTACTAGCATATATATAGAAAGAGAGAGTGTGATGTCAACACCTCCGGTATATCATTGCCACCACCACCACCACCACCACCACTTCTACTAGCATATATATAGAAAGAGAGAGAGTGTGATGTCAACACCTCCGGTATATCGTTGCCACCACCACCACCACTTCCACTACCATATATATAGAAAGAGAGAGAGTGTGATCTCAACACCTCCGGTATATCGTTGCCACCACCACCACCACTTCCACTACCATATATATAGAAAGAGAGAGTGCGATATCAACACTTCCGGTATATCATTGCCACCACCACCACCACTTCAACTACCATATATATAGAAAGAGAGAGTGTGATGTCAACACTTCCGGTATATCATTGCCAGCACCACCACCACTTCACCTACCATATATGTAGAAAGAGAGAGTGTGATGTCAACACCTCCGGTATATCATTGCCACCACCACCACCACTTCAACTACCATATATATAGAAAGAGAGAGAGAGTGGTGTCAACACTTCCGGTATATCATTTCCACCACCACCACCACCACTTCAACTACCATATATATAGAAAGAGAGAGTGTGATGTCAACACCTCCGGTATATCATTGCCACCACCACCACCACTTCAACTACCATATATATAGAAAGAGAGAGTGTGATGTCAACACTTCCGGTATATCATTGCCACCACCACCACCACCACTTCAACTACCATATATATAGAAAGGGAGAGTGTGATGTCAACACCTCCGGTATATCATTGCCACCACCACCAGCACCACCACATCCACTACCATATATATATAGAAAGAGAGAGTGTGATGTCAACACCTCCGATATATCGTTGCCACCACCACCACCACTTCTACTACCATATATATAGAAAGAGAGAGTGTGATGTCAACACTTCCGGTATATCATTGCCACCACCACCACCACCACTTCAACTACCATATATATAGAAAGAGAGAGTGTGATGTCAACACTTCCGGTATATCATTGCCAGCACCACCACCACTTCACCTACCATATATGTAGAAAGAGAGAGTGTGATGTCAACACTTCCGGTATATCATTGCCACCACCACCACCACCACTTCAACTACCATATATATAAAAAGAGAGAGTGTGATGTCAACACCTCCGATATATCGTTGCCACCACCACCACCACTTCTACTACCATATATATAGAAAGAGAGAGTGTGATGTCAACACTTCCGGTATATCATTGCCACCACCACCACCACCACTTCAACTACCATATATATAGAAAGAGAGAGTGTGATGTCAACACCTCCGGTATATCATTGCCACCACCACCACCACCACCACTCCTACTACCATATATATAGAAAGAGAGAGTGTGATGTCAACACTACCGGTATATCATTTCCCCCACCACCACCACCACCACTACTTCTACTAGCATATATATAGAAAGAGAGAGTGTGATGTCAACACCTCCGGTATATCATTGCCACCACCACCACCACCACCACCACTTCTACTAGCATATATATAGAAAGAGAGAGAGTGTGATGTCAACACCTCCGGTATATCGTTGCCACCACCACCACCACTTCCACTACCATATATATAGAAAGAGAGAGAGTGTGATCTCAACACCTCCGGTATATCGTTGCCACCACCACCACCACTTCCACTACCATATATATAGAAAGAGAGAGTGCGATATCAACACTTCCGGTATATCATTGCCACCACCACCACCACTTCAACTACCATATATATAGAAAGAGAGAGTGTGATGTCAACACTTCCGGTATATCATTGCCAGCACCACCACCACTTCACCTACCATATATGTAGAAAGAGAGAGTGTGATGTCAACACCTCCGGTATATCATTGCCACCACCACCACCACTTCAACTACCATATATATAGAAAGAGAGAGAGAGTGGTGTCAACACTTCCGGTATATCATTTCCACCACCACCACCACCACTTCAACTACCATATATATAGAAAGAGAGAGTGTGATGTCAACACCTCCGGTATATCATTGCCACCACCACCACCACTTCAACTACCATATATATAGAAAGAGAGAGTGTGATGTCAACACTTCCGGTATATCATTGCCACCACCACCACTTCAACTACCATATATATAGAAAGAGAGAGTGTGATGTCAACACTTCCGGTATATCATTGCCACCACCACCACCTCTTCTACTACCATATATATAGAAAGAGAGAGTGTGATGTCAACACTTCCGGTATATCATTGCCACCACCACCACCACTTCAACAACCATATATATAGAAAGAGAGAGTGTGATGTTAAACACTTCCGGTATATCATTGCCACCACCACCACCTCTTCCACTACCATATATATAGAAAGAGAGAGTGTGATGTCAACACTTCCGGTATATCATTACCACCACCACCACCACTTCCACTACCATATATATAGAAAGAGAGAGTGTGATATCAACACTTCCGGTATTTCATTGCCACCACCACCACCACCACTTCAACTACCATATATATAGAAAGAGAGAGTGTGATGTCAACACTTCCGGTATATCATTACCACCACCACTACCACTTCTACTACCATATATACAGAAAGAGAGAGAGTGATGTCAACACTTCCGGTATATCATTGCCACCACCACCACCATCACTTCAACTACCATATAAATAGAAAGAGAGAGAGTGTGATGTCAACACTTCCGGTATATCATTGCCACCACCACCACCACTTCTACTACCATATATATAGAAAGAGAGAGTGTGATGTCAACACTTCCGGTATATCATTGCCACCACCACTTCAACTACCATATATATAGAAAGAGAGAGTGTGATGTCAACACCTCCAATATATCATTACAACCACCACCACCACTTCCACTACCATATATATAGAAAGAGAGAGTGTGATGTCAACACTTCTGGTATATCATTGCCACCAACACCACGACTTCTACTACCATATATATAGAAAGAGAGAGTGTGATGTCAACACCTCCAGTATATCATTGCAACCACCACCACCACTTCCACTACCATATATATAGAAAGAGAGAGTGTGATGTCAACACTTCCGGTATATCGTTGCCACCACCACCACCACTTCCACTACCATATATATAGAAAGAGAGAGTGTGATGTCAACACTACCGGTATATCGTTGCCACCACCACAACCACCATTTCAACTACCATATATATATAGAAAGGGAGAGTGTGATATCAACACTTCCGGTATATCATTGCCACCACCACCACCACTTTCACTACCATATCTATAGAAAGAGAGTGTGTGATGTCAACACTTCCGGTATATCATTGCCACCACCACCACCACTTCAACTACCATATATATAGAAAGAGAGAGTGTGATGTCAACACTTCCTGTATATCGTTGCCACCACCACCACCACTTCCACTACCATATATATAGAAAGAGAGAGTGTGATGTCAACACTTCCGGTATATCATTTCCACCACCACCACCACTTCAACTACCATATATATAGAAAGAGAGAGTGTGATGTCAACACTTCCTGTATATCGTTGCCACCACCACCACCACTTCCACTACCATATATATAGAAAGAGAAAGTGTGATGTCAACACTTCCTGTATATCGTTGCCACCACCACCACCACTTCCACTACCATATATATAGAAAGAGAGAGTGTGATATCAACACTTCCGGTATATCATTGCCACCACCACCACCACTTCCACTACCATATATATAGAAAGAGAGTGTGTGATGTCAACACTTCCGGTATATCATTGCCACCACCACCACCACTTCCACTACCATATATATAGAAAGAGAGTGTGTGATGTCAACACTTCCGGTATATCATTGCCACCACCACCACCACTTCCACTACCATATATATAGAAAGAGAGAGTGTGATATCAACACTTCCGGTATATCATTGCCACCACCACCACCACTTCCACTACCATATATATAGAAAGAGAGAGTGTGATGTCAACACTACCGGTATATCATTGCCACCACCACCACCACTTCAACTTCCATATATATAAAAAGAGAGAGTGTGATGTCGACACTTCCGGTATATCATTGCCACCACCACCACCACTTTCACTACCATATATATAGAAAGAGAGAGAGTGTGATGTCAACGCTTCCGGTATATCATTGCCACCACCACCACCACTTCTACTACCATATATATAGAAAGAGAGAGTGTGATGTCAACACTTCCGGTATATCATTGCCACCACCACCACCACTTCACCTACCATATATATAGAAAGAGAGAGTGTGATGTCACCACTTCCGGTATATCATTGACACCACCACCACCACATCACCTACCATATATATAGAAAGAGAGAGTGTGATGTCACCACTTCCGGTATATCATTGACACCACCACCACCACTTCACCTACCATATATATAGAAAGAGAGAGTGTGATGTCACCACTTCCGGTATATCATTGCCACCACCACCATCACTTCCACTACCATATATATAGAAAGAGAGAGAGTGTGATGTCAACACCTCCGGTATATCGTTGCCACCACCACCACCACTTCCACTTCCATATATATAGAAAGAGAGAGTGTGATATCAACACTTCCGGTATATCATTGCCACCACCACCACCACTTCAACTACCATATATATAGAAAGAGAGAGAGTGTGATGTCAACACTTCCGGTATATCATTGCCACCACCACCACCACTTCCACTTCCATATATATAGAAAGAGAGAGTGTGATATCAACACTTCCGGTATATCATTGCCACCACCACCACCACTTCAACTACCATATATATAGAAAGAGAGAGAGTGTGATGTCAACACTTCCGGTATATCATTGCCACCACCACCACCACTTCCACTTCCATATATATAGAAAGAGAGAGTGTGATATCAACACTTCCGGTATATCATTGCCACCACCATCACCTCTTCCACTACCATATATATAGAAAGAGAGAGGAGATGTTAACACTTCCGGTATATCATTGCCACCACCACCACCACTTCAACTACCATATATATAGAAAGAGAGAGTGTGATGTCAACACTTCCGGTATAGCATTGCCACCACCACCACCTCTTCCACTACCATATATATAGAAAGAGAGAGTGTGATGTCAACACTTCCGGTATAGCATTGCCACCACCACCACCTCTTCCACTACCATATATATAGAAAGAGAGAGTGTGATGTCAACACTTCCGGTATATCATTGCCACCACCACCACCACTTCAACTACCATATATATAGAAAGAGAGAGTGTGATGTCATCACTTCCGGTATAGCATTGCCACCACCACCACCTCTTCCACTACCATATATATAGAAAGAGAGAGTGTGATGTCAACACTTCCGGTATATCATTGCCACCACCACCACCACTTCAACTACCATATATATAGAAAGAGAGAGTGTGATGTCAACACTTCCGGTATAGCATTGCCACCACCACCACCTCTTCCACTACCATATATATAGAAAGAGAGAGTGTGATGTCAACACTTCCGGTATATCATTGCCACCACCACCACCATTACTTCAACTATCATATATATAGAAAGAGAGAGTGTGGTGTCAACACTTCCGGTATAGCATTGCCACCACCACCTCTTCCACTACCATATATATAGAAAGAGAGAGTGTGATGTCAACACCTCCGGTATATCATTGCCACCACCACCATCACCACCACTTCAACTACCATATATATAGAAAGAGAGAGTGTGATGTCAACACCTCCGGTATATCATTGCCACCACCACCATCACTTCAACTACCATATATATAGAAAGAGAGCGTGTGATGTCAACACCTCCGGTATATCATTTCCCCCACCACCACCACTTCAACTACCATATATATAGAAAGAGAGAGTGTGATGTCAACACTTCCGCTATATCATTGCCACCACCACCACCACTTCAACTACCATATATATAGAAAGGGAGAGTGTGATGTCAACACCTCCGGTATATCATTGCCACCACCACCACCACTTCCACTACCATATATATAGAAAGAGAGAGTGTGATGTCAACACTTCCGGTATAACATTGCCACCACCACCACCACCACTTCAACTACCATATATATAGAAAGGGAGAGTGTGATGTCAACACCTCCGGTATATCATTGTCACCACCACCACCACCACTTCGACTACCATATATATATAGAAAGAGAGAGTGTGATATCAACACTTCCGGTATATCATTGCCACCACCACCACCACTTCAACTACCATATATATAGAAAGGGAGAGTGTGATGTCAACACCTCCGGTATAGCATTGCCACCACCACCAGCACCACCACATCCACTACCATATATATATAGAAAGAGAGAGTGTGATGTCAACACCTCCGGTATATCATTGCCACCACCACCACCACTTCCACTACCATATATATATAGAAAGAGAGAGTGTGATGTCAACACTTCCGGTATAACATTGCCACCACCACCACCACCACTTCAACTACCATATATATAGAAAGAGAGAGTGTGATGTCAACACTTCCGCTATATCATTGCCACCACCACCACCACTTCAACTACCATATATATAGAAAGGGAGAGTGTGATGTCAACACCTCCGGTATATCATTGCCACCACCACCAGCACCACCACATCCACTATCATATATATATAGAAAAAGAGAGTGTGATGTCAACACCTCCGATATATCGTTGCCACCACCACCACCACATCTACTACCATATATATAGAAAGAGAGAGTGTGATGTCAACACTTCCGGTATATCATTGCCACCACCACCACCACCACTTCAACTACCATATATATAGAAAGAGAGAGTGTGATGTCAACACCTCCGATATATCGTTGCCACCACCACCACCACTTCTACTACCATATATATAGAAAGAGAGAGTGTGATGTCAACACCTCCGGTATATCATTGCCACCACCACCACCACCACCACCACTTCTACTAGCATATATATAGAAAGAGAGAGAGTGTGATGTCAACACCTCCGGTATATCGTTGCCACCACCACCACCACTTCCACTACCATATATATAGAAAGAGAGAGAGTGTGATGTCAACACCTCCGGTATATCGTTGCCACCACCACCACCACTTCCACTACCATATATATAGAAAGAGAGAGTGCGATATCAACACGTCCGGTATATCATTGCCACCACCACCACCACTTCAACTACCATATATATAGAAAGAGAGAGTGTGATGTCAACACTTACAGTATATCATTGCCACCACCACCACCACTTCAACTACCATATATATAGAAAGAGAGAGTGTGATGTCAACACTTCCGGTATATCATTGCCAGCACCACCACCACTTCACCTACCATATATGTAGAAAGAGAGAGTGTGATGTCAACACCTCCGGTATATCATTGCCACCACCACCACCACTTCAACTACCATATATATAGAAAGAGAGAGAGAGTGGTGTCAACACTTCCGGTATATCATTGCCACCACCACCACCATCACTTCAACTACCATATATATAGAAAGAGAGAGTGTGATGTCAACACTTCCGGTATATCATTGCCACCACCACAACCACTTCCACTACCATATATATAGAAAGAGAGAGTGTGATGTCAACACTTCCGGTATATCATTGCCACCACCACAACCACTTCAACTACCATATATATAGAAAGAGAGAGTGTGATGTCAACACTTCCGGTATATCATTTCCACCACCACCACCACCACTTCAACTACCATATATATAGAAAGAGAGAGTGTGATGTCAACACCTCCGGTATATCATTGCCACCACCACCACCACTTCAACTACCATATATATAGAAAGAGAGAGTGTGATGTCAACACTTCCGGTATATCATTGCCACCACCACCACCACTTCAACTACCATATATGTAGAAAGAGAGAGTGTGATGTCAACACTTCCGGTATATCATTGCCACCACCACCACCACTTCAACTACCATATATATAGAAAGAGAGAGTGTAATGTCAACACTTCCGGTATATCATTGCCACCACCACCACCACTTCAACTACCATATATATAGAAAGAGAGAGAGTGATGTCAACACCTCCGATATATCGTTGCCACCACCACCACCACCATCACTTCCACTACCATATATATAGAAAGAGAGAGAGTGTGATGTCAACACCTCCGGTATATCGTTGCCACCACCACCACCACTTCCACTTCCATATATAGAGAAAGAGAGAGTGTGATATCAACACTTCCGGTATATCATTGCCACCACCACCACCACTTCAACTACCATATATATAGAAAGAGAGAGAGTGTGATGTCAACACTTCCGGTATATCATTGCCACCACCACCACCACTTCCACTTCCATATATATAGAAAGAGAGAGTGTGATATCAACACTTCCGGTATATCATTGCCACCACCACCACCTCTTCCACTACCATATATATAGAAAGAGAGAGGAGATGTTAACACTTCCGGTATATCATTGCCACCACCACCACCACTTCAACTACCATATATATAGAAAGAGAGAGTGTGATGTCAACACTTCCGGTATAGCATTGCCACCACCACCACCTCTTCCACTACCATATATATAGAAAGAGAGAGTGTGATGTCAACACTTCCGGTATAGCATTGCCACCACCACCACCTCTTCCACTACCATATATATAGAAAGAGAGAGTGTGATGTCAACACTTCCGGTATATCATTGCCACCACCACCACCACTTCAACTACCATATATATAGAAAGAGAGAGTGTGATGTCAACACTTCCGGTATAGCATTGCCACCACCACCACCTCTTCCACTACCATATATATAGAAAGAGAGAGGAGATGTTAACACTTCCGGTATATCATTGCCACCACCACCACCACTTCAACTACCATATATATAGAAAGAGAGAGTGTGATGTCAACACTTCCGATATAGCATTGCCACCACCACCACCTCTTCCACTACCATATATATAGAAAGAGAGAGTGTGATGTCAACACTTCCGGTATAGCATTGCCACCACCACCACCTCTTCCACTACCATATATATAGAAAGAGAGAGTGTGATGTCAACACTTCCGGTATATCATTGCCACCACCACCATTACTTCAACTACCATATATATAGAAAGAGAGAGTGTGATGTCAACACTTCCGGTATAGCATTGCCACCACCACCACCTCTTCCACTACCATATATATAGAAAGAGAGAGTGTGATGTCAACACTTCCGGTATATCATTGCCACCACCACCACCATTACTTCAACTACCATATATATAGAAAGAGAGAGTGTGGTGTCAACACTTCCGGTATAGCATTGCCACCACCACCTCTTCCACTACCATATATATAGAAAGAGAGAGTGTGATGTCAACACCTCCGGTATATCATTGCCACCACCACCATCACCACCACTTCAACTACCATATATATAGAAAGAGAGAGTGTGATGTCAACACCTCCGGTATATCATTGCCACCACCACCACCACCATCACTTCAACTACCATATATATATAGAAAGAGAGAGTGTGATGTCAACACCTCCGGTATATCATTGCCACCACCACCACCACTTCCACTACCATATATATATAGAAAGAGAGAGTGTGATGTCAACACTTCCGTATATAACATTGCCACCACCACCACCACCACTTCAACTACCATATATATAGAAAGGGAGAGTGTGATGTCAACACCTCCGGTATAGCATTGCCACCACCACCAGCACCACCACATCCACTACCATATATATATAGAAAGAGAGAGTGTGATGTCAACACCTCCGGTATATCATTGCCACCACCACCACCACTTCCACTACCATATATATATAGAAAGAGAGAGTGTGATGTCAACACTTCCGGTATAACATTGCCACCACCACCACCACCACTTCAACTACCATATATATAGAAAGAGAGAGTGTGATGTCAACACTTCCGCTATATCATTGCCACCACCACCACCACTTCAACTACCATATATATAGAAAGGGAGAGTGTGATGTCAACACCTCCGGTATATCATTGCCACCACCACCACCACTTCTACTACCATATATATAGAAAGAGAGAGTGTGATGTCAACACCTCCGGTATATCATTGCCACCACCACCACCACCACCACCACTTCTACTAGCATATATATAGAAAGAGAGAGAGTGTGATGTCAACACCTCCGGTATATCGTTGCCACCACCACCACCACTTCCACTACCATATATATAGAAAGAGAGAGAGTGTGATGTCAACACCTCCGGTATATCGTTGCCACCACCACCACCACTTCCACTACCATATATATAGAAAGAGAGAGTGCGATATCAACACGTCCGGTATATCATTGCCACCACCACCACCACTTCAACTACCATATATATAGAAAGAGAGAGTGTGATGTCAACACTTACAGTATATCATTGCCACCACCACCACCACTTCAACTACCATATATATAGAAAGAGAGAGTGTGATGTCAACACTTCCGGTATATCATTGCCAGCACCACCACCACTTCACCTACCATATATGTAGAAAGAGAGAGTGTGATGTCAACACCTCCGGTATATCATTGCCACCACCACCACCACTTCAACTACCATATATATAGAAAGAGAGAGAGAGTGGTGTCAACACTTCCGGTATATCATTGCCACCACCACCACCATCACTTCAACTACCATATATATAGAAAGAGAGAGTGTGATGTCAACACTTCCGGTATATCATTGCCACCACCACAACCACTTCCACTACCATATATATAGAAAGAGAGAGTGTGATGTCAACACTTCCGGTATATCATTGCCACCACCACAACCACTTCAACTACCATATATATAGAAAGAGAGAGTGTGATGTCAACACTTCCGGTATATCATTTCCACCACCACCACCACCACTTCAACTACCATATATATAGAAAGAGAGAGTGTGATGTCAACACCTCCGGTATATCATTGCCACCACCACCACCACTTCAACTACCATATATATAGAAAGAGAGAGTGTGATGTCAACACTTCCGGTATATCATTGCCACCACCACCACCACTTCAACTACCATATATGTAGAAAGAGAGAGTGTAATGTCAACACTTCCGGTATATCATTGCCACCACCACCACCTCTTCTACTACCATATATATAGAAAGAGAGAGTGTGATGTCAACACTTCCGGTATATCATTGCCACCACCACCACCTCTTCTACTACCATATATATAGAAAGAGAGAGTGTAATGTCAACACTTCCGGTATATCATTGCCACCACCACCACCTCTTCTACTACCATATATATAGAAAGAGAGAGTGTGATGTCAACACTTCCGGTATATCATTGCCACCACCACCACCACTTCAACTACCATATATATAGAAAGAGAGAGTGTGATGTCAACACTTCCGGTATATCATTGCCACCACCACCACCTCTTCCACTACCATATATATAGAAAGAGAGAGTGTGATGTCAACACTTCCGGTATATCATTACCACCACCACCACCACTTCCACTACCATATATATAGAAAGAGAGAGTGTGATATCAACACTTCCGGTATTTCATTGCCACCACCACCACCACCACTTCCACTACCATATATATAGAAAGAGAGAGTGTGATGTCAACACCTCCAGTATATCATTGCAACCACCACCACCACTTCCACTACCATATATATAGAAAGAGAGAGTGTGATGTCAACACTTCCGGTATATCGTTGCCACCACCACCACCACTTCCACTACCATATATATAGAAAGAGAGAGTGTGATGTCAACACTACCGGTATATCGTTGCCACCACCACAACCACCACTTCAACTACCATATATATAGAAAGAGAGAGAGTGTGATGTCAACGCTTCCGGTATATCATTGCCACCACCACCTCCACTTCACCTACCATATATATAGAAAGAGAGAGTGTGATGTCACCACTTCCGGTATATCATTGCCACCACCACCACCACTTCAACTTCCATATATATAGAAAGAGAGAGTGTGATGTCGACACTTCCGGTATATCATTGCCACCACCACCACCACTTCAACTTCCATATATATAGAAAGAGAGAGTGTGATGTCAACACCTCCGATATATCGTTGCCACCACCACCATCACTTCCACTACCATATATATAGAAAGAGAGAGTGTGATGTCAACACCTCCGGTATATCATTGCCACCACCACCACCACCACCACTTCTACTACCATATATATAGAAAGAGAGAGAGTGTGATGTCAACACCTCCGGTATATCGTTGCCACCACCACCACCACTTCCACTACCATATATATAGAAAGAGAGAGAGTGTGATGTCAACAACTCCGGTATATCGTTGCCACCACCACCACCACTTCCACTTCCATATATATAGAAAGAGAGAGTGTGATATCAACACTTCCGGTATATCATTTCCACTACCACCACCATTACTTCAACTACCAGATATATAGAAAGAGAGAGTGTGATGTTAACACTTCCGGTATATCATTGCCACCACCACCACCTCTTCCACTACCATATATATAGAAAGAGAGAGTGTGATGTCAACACCTCCGGTATATCATTGCCACCACCACCACCACCACCACTTCCACTACCATATATATAGAAAGAGAGAGTGTGATGTCAACACTTCCGGTATATCATTGCCACCACCACCACCATTACTTCAACTACCATATATATAGAAAGAGAGAGTGTGGTGTCAACACTTCCGGTATAGCATTGCCACCACCACCTCTTCCACTACCATATATATAGAAAGAGAGAGTGTGATGTCAACACCTCCGGTATATCATTGCCACCACCACCATCACCACCACTTCAACTACCATATATATAGAAAGAGAGAGTGTGATGTCAACACCTCCGGTATATCATTGCCACCACCACCACCACCATCACTTCAACTACCATATATATAGAAAGAGAGCGTGTGATGTCAACACCTCCGGTATATCATTTCCCCCACCACCACCACTTCAACTACCATATATATAGAAAGAGAGAGTGTGATGTCAACACTTCCGCTATATCATTGCCACCACCACCACCACTTCAACTACCATATATATAGAAAGGGAGAGTGTGATGTCAACACCTCCGGTATATCATTGCCACCACCACCACCACTTCCACTACCATATATATATAGAAAGAGAGAGTGTGATGTCAACACTTCCGGTATAACATTGCCACCACCACCACCACCACTTCAACTACCATATATATAGAAAGGGAGAGTGTGATGTCAACACCTCCGGTATAGCATTGCCACCACCACCAGCACCACCACATCCACTACCATATATATATAGAAAGAGAGAGTGTGATGTCAACACCTCCGGTATATCATTGCCACCACCACCACCACTTCCACTACCATATATATATAGAAAGAGAGAGTGTGATGTCAACACTTCCGGTATAACATTGCCACCACCACCACCACCACTTCAACTACCATATATATAGAAAGAGAGAGTGTGATGTCAACACTTCCGCTATATCATTGCCACCACCACCACCACTTCAACTACCATATATATAGAAAGGGAGAGTGTGATGTCAACACCTCCGGTATATCATTGCCACCACCACCACCACTTCTACTACCATATATATAGAAAGAGAGAGTGTGATGTCAACACCTCCGGTATATCATTGCCACCACCACCACCACCACCACCACTTCTACTAGCATATATATAGAAAGAGAGAGAGTGTGATGTCAACACCTCCGGTATATCGTTGCCACCACCACCACCACTTCCACTACCATATATATAGAAAGAGAGAGAGTGTGATGTCAACACCTCCGGTATATCGTTGCCACCACCACCACCACTTCCATTACCATATATATAGAAAGAGAGAGTGCGATATCAACACGTCCGGTATATCATTGCCACCACCACCACCACTTCAACTACCATATATATAGAAAGAGAGAGTGTGATGTCAACACTTACAGTATATCATTGCCACCACCACCACCACTTCAACTACCATATATATAGAAAGAGAGAGTGTGATGTCAACACTTCCGGTATATCATTGCCAGCACCACCACCACTTCACCTACCATATATGTAGAAAGAGAGAGTGTGATGTCAACACCTCCGGTATATCATTGCCACCACCACCACCACTTCAACTACCATATATATAGAAAGAGAGAGAGAGTGGTGTCAACACTTCCGGTATATCATTGCCACCACCACCACCATCACTTCAAC
Source organism: Eledone cirrhosa (assembly GCA_964016885.1). NCBI lineage: Eukaryota > Metazoa > Mollusca > Cephalopoda > Octopoda > Eledonidae > Eledone > Eledone cirrhosa. The sequence goes on along the minus strand of CAXHJY010000366.1, from coordinate 14,522 downwards.
TACCATATATATAGAAAGAGAGAGTGTGATGTCAACACTTCCGGTATATCATTGCCACCACCACAACCACTTCCACTACCATATATATAGAAAGAGAGAGTGTGATGTCAACACTTCCGGTATATCATTGCCACCACCACAACCACTTCAACTACCATATATATATAAAGAGAGAGTGTGATGTCAACACTTCCGGTATATCATTTCCACCACCACCACCACCACTTCAACTACCATATATATAGAAAGAGAGAGTGTGATGTCAACACCTCCGGTATATCATTGCCACCACCACCACCACCATCACTTCAACTACCATATATATAGAAAGAGAGCGTGTGATGTCAACACCTCCGGTATATCATTTCCCCCACCACCACCACTTCAACTACCATATATATAGAAAGAGAGAGTGTGATGTCAACACTTCCGCTATATCATTGCCACCACCACCACCACTTCAACTACCATATATATAGAAAGGGAGAGTGTGATGTCAACACCTCCGGTATATCATTGCCACCACCACCACCACTTCCACTACCATATATATATAGAAAGAGAGAGTGTGATGTCAACACTTCCGGTATAACATTGCCACCACCACCACCACCACTTCAACTACCATATATATAGAAAGGGAGAGTGTGATGTCAACACCTCCGGTATAGCATTGCCACCACCACCAGCACCACCACATCCACTACCATATATATATAGAAAGAGAGAGTGTGATGTCAACACCTCCGGTATATCATTGCCACCACCACCACCACTTCCACTACCATATATATATAGAAAGAGAGAGTGTGATGTCAACACTTCCGGTATAACATTGCCACCACCACCACCACCACTTCAACTACCATATATATAGAAAGAGAGAGTGTGATGTCAACACTTCCGCTATATCATTGCCACCACCACCACCACTTCAACTACCATATATATAGAAAGGGAGAGTGTGATGTCAACACCTCCGGTATATCATTGCCACCACCACCACCACTTCTACTACCATATATATAGAAAGAGAGAGTGTGATGTCAACACCTCCGGTATATCATTGCCACCACCACCACCACCACCACCACTTCTACTAGCATATATATAGAAAGAGAGAGAGTGTGATGTCAACACCTCCGGTATATCGTTGCCACCACCACCACCACTTCCACTACCATATATATAGAAAGAGAGAGAGTGTGATGTCAACACCTCCGGTATATCGTTGCCACCACCACCACCACTTCCATTACCATATATATAGAAAGAGAGAGTGCGATATCAACACGTCCGGTATATCATTGCCACCACCACCACCACTTCAACTACCATATATATAGAAAGAGAGAGTGTGATGTCAACACTTACAGTATATCATTGCCACCACCACCACCACTTCAACTACCATATATATAGAAAGAGAGAGTGTGATGTCAACACTTCCGGTATATCATTGCCAGCACCACCACCACTTCACCTACCATATATGTAGAAAGAGAGAGTGTGATGTCAACACCTCCGGTATATCATTGCCACCACCACCACCACTTCAACTACCATATATATAGAAAGAGAGAGAGAGTGGTGTCAACACTTCCGGTATATCATTGCCACCACCACCACCATCACTTCAACTACCATATATATAGAAAGAGAGAGTGTGATGTCAACACTTCCGGTATATCATTGCCACCACCACAACCACTTCCACTACCATATATATAGAAAGAGAGAGTGTGATGTCAACACTTCCGGTATATCATTGCCACCACCACAACCACTTCAACTACCATATATATAGAAAGAGAGAGTGTGATGTCAACACTTCCGGTATATCATTTCCACCACCACCACCACCACTTCAACTACCATATATATAGAAAGAGAGAGTGTGATGTCAACACCTCCGGTATATCATTGCCACCACCACCACCACTTCAACTACCATATATATAGAAAGAGAGAGTGTGATGTCAACACTTCCGGTATATCATTGCCACCACCACCACCACTTCAACTACCATATATGTAGAAAGAGAGAGTGTAATGTCAACACTTCCGGTATATCATTGCCACCACCACCACCTCTTCTACTACCATATATATAGAAAGAGAGAGTGTGATGTCAACACTTCCGGTATATCATTGCCACCACCACCACCTCTTCTACTACCATATATATAGAAAGAGAGAGTGTAATGTCAACACTTCCGGTATATCATTGCCACCACCACCACCTCTTCTACTACCATATATATAGAAAGAGAGAGTGTGATGTCAACACTTCCGGTATATCATTGCCACCACCACCACCACTTCAACTACCATATATATAGAAAGAGAGAGTGTGATGTCAATACTTCCGGTATATCATTGCCACCACCACCACCTCTTCCACTACCATATATATAGAAAGAGAGAGTGTGATGTCAACACTTCCGGTATATCATTACCACCACCACCACCACTTCCACTACCATATATATAGAAAGAGAGAGTGTGATATCAACACTTCCGGTATTTCATTGCCACCACCACCACCACTACTTCCACTACCATATATATAGAAAGAGAGAGTGTGATGTCAACACTTCTGGTATATCATTGCCACCAACACCCAGACTTCTACTACCATATATATAGAAAGAGAGAGTGTGATGTCAACACCTCCAGTATATCATTGCAACCACCACCACCACTTCCACTACCATATATATAGAAAGAGAGAGTGTGATGTCAACACTTCCGGTATATCGTTGCCACCACCACCACCACTTCCACTACCATATATATAGAAAGAGAGAGTGTGATGTCAACACTACCGGTATATCGTTGCCACCACCACAACCACCACTTCAACTACCATATATATAGAAAGAGAGAGAGTGTGATGTCAACGCTTCCGGTATATCATTGCCACCACCACCTCCACTTCACCTACCATATATATAGAAAGAGAGAGTGTGATGTCACCACTTCCGGTATATCATTGCCACCACCACCACCACTTCAACTTCCATATATATAGAAAGAGAGAGTGTGATGTCGACACTTCCGGTATATCATTGCCACCACCACCACCACTTCAACTTCCATATATATAGAAAGAGAGAGTGTGATGTCAACACCTCCGATATATCGTTGCCACCACCACCATCACTTCCACTACCATATATATAGAAAGAGAGAGTGTGATGTCAACACCTCCGGTATATCATTGCCACCACCACCACCACCACCACTTCTACTACCATATATATAGAAAGAGAGAGAGTGTGATGTCAACACCTCCGGTATATCGTTGCCACCACCACCACCACTTCCACTACCATATATATAGAAAGAGAGAGAGTGTGATGTCAACAACTCCGGTATATCGTTGCCACCACCACCACCACTTCCACTTCCATATATATAGAAAGAGAGAGTGTGATATCAACACTTCCGGTATATCATTTCCACTACCACCACCATTACTTCAACTACCAGATATATAGAAAGAGAGAGTGTGATGTCAACACCTCCGGTATATCATTGCCACCACCACCACCACTTCAACTACCATATATATAGAAAGAGAGAGTGTGATGTTAACACTTCCGGTATATCATTGCCACCACCACCACCTCTTCCACTACCATATATATAGAAAGAGAGAGTGTGATGTCAACACCTCCGGTATATCATTGCCACCACCACCACCACCACCACTTCCACTACCATATATATAGAAAGAGAGAGTGTGATGTCAACACCTCCGGTATATCATTGCCACCACCACCACCACTTCAACTACCATATATATAGAAAGAGAGAGTGTGATGTCAACACCTCCGGTATATCATTGCCACCACCACCACCACCACCACTTCCACTACCATATATATAGAAAGAGAGAGTGTGATGTCAACACTTCCGGTATATCATTGCCACCACCACCACCACTTCCAGTACCATATATATAGAAAGAGAGAGTGTGATGTCAACACCTCCGGTATATCATTGCCACCACCACCACCACTTCCACTACCATATATATAGAAAGAGAGAGTGTGATGTCAACACTTCCGGTATATCATTGCCACCACCACCACCACTTCCACTACCATATATATAGAAAGAGAGAGTGTGATGTCAACACTTCTGCTATATCATTGCCACCACCACTTCAACTACCATATATATAGAAAGGGAGAGTGTGATGTCAACACCTCCGGTATATCGTTGCCACCACCACCACCACTTCCACTACCATATACATAGAAAGAGAGAGAGTGTGATGTCAACACCTCCGGTATATCGTTGCCACCACCACCACCACTTCCACTACCATATATATAGAAAGAGAGAGTGTGATGTCAACACTTCCGGTATATCATTGCCACCAACACCACCACTTCAACTACCATATATATAGAAAGAGAGAGTGTGATGTCAACACTTCCGGTATATCATTGCCACCACCACCACCACTTCCACTACCATATATATAGAAAGAGAGAGTGTGATGTCAACACTTCCGGTATATCATTGCCACCACCCCCACCACTTCCACTACCATATATATAGAAAGAGAGAGTGTGATGTCAACACTTCTGCTATATCATTGCCACCACCACTTCAACTACCATATATATAGAAAGGGAGAGTGTGATGTCAACACCTCCGGTATATCGTTGCCACCACCACCACCTCTTCCACTACCATATATATAGAAAGAGAGAGTGTGATGTCAACACCTCCGGTATATCATTGCCACCACCACCACCACTTCAACTACCATATATATAGAAAGAGAGAGTGTGATGTCAACACTTCCGGTATATCATTGCCACCACCACCACCACTTCTACTACCATATATATAGAAAGAGAGAGTGTGATGTCAACACCTCCGGTATATCATTGCCACCACCACCACCACTTCAACTACCATATATATAGAAAGAGAGAGTGTGATGTCAACACTTCCGGTATATCATTGCCACCACCACCACCACTTCAACTACCATATATATAGAAAGAGAGAGTGTGATGTCAACACTTCCGGTATAGCATTGCCACCACCACCACCTCTTCCACTACCATATATATAGAAAGAGAGAGTGTGATGTCAACACTTCCGGTATATCATTGCCACCACCACCACCACCACTTCTACTACCATATATATAGAAAGAGAGAGTGTGATGTCAACACCTCCGGTATATCATTGCCACCACCACCACCACCACCACTTCAACTACCATATATATAGAAAGAGAGAGTGTGATGTCAACACCTCCGGTATATCATTGCCACCACCACCACCACCACCATCACTTCAACTACCATATATATAGAAAGAGAGAGTGTGATGTCAACACCTCCGGTATATCATTGCCACCACCACCACCACCATCACTTCCACTACCATATATATATAGAAAGAGAGAGTGTGATGTCAACACTTCCGGTATATCATTGCCACCACCACCACCACTTCAACTACCATATATATAGAAAGGGAAAGTGTGATGTCAACACCTCCGGTATATCATTGCCACCACCACCAGCACCACCACATCCACTACCATATATATATAGAAAGAGAGAGTGTGATGTCAACACCTCCGATATATCGTTGCCACCACCACCACCACCACCACTTCTACTACCATATATATAGAAAGAGAGAGTGTGATGTCAACACTTCCGGTATATCATTGCCCCCACCACCACCACTTCAACTACCATATATATAGAAAGGGAGAGTGTGATGTCAACACCTCCGGTATATCATTGCCACCACCACCAGCACCACCACATCCACTACCATATATATATACAAAGAGAGAGAGTGTGATGTCAACACTTCCGGTATATCATTGCCACCACCACCACCACTTCTACTACCATATATATATAGAAAGAGAGAGTGTGATGTCAACACTTCCGGTATATCATTGCCACCACCACCACCACCACCACTTCCACTACCATATATATAGAAAGAGAGAGTGTGATGTCAACACCTCCGGTATATCATTGCCACCACCACCACCTCTTCCACTACCATATATATAGAAAGAGAGAGTGTGATGTCAACACCTCCGGTATATCATTGCCACCACCACCACCACCACTTCCACTACCATATATATAGAAAGAGAGAGTGTGATGTCAACACCTCCGGTATATCATTCCACCACCACCACCACTTCCACTACCATATATATAGAAAGTGAGAGTGTGATGTCAACACTTCCGGTATAGCATTGCCACCACCACCACCACCACCACCACTTCTACTACCATATATATAGAAAGGGAGAGTGTGATGTCAACACCTCCGGTATATCATTGCCACCACCACCACCACTTCAACTACCATATATATAGAAAGAGAGAGTGTGATGTCAACACTTCCGGTATAGCATTGCCACCACCACCACCACCACCACCACTTCTACTACCATATATATGGAAAGAGAGAGTGTGATGTCAACACTTCCGGTATATCATTGCCACCACCACCACCACCACCACTTCTACTACCATATATATAGAAAGGGAGAGTGTGATGTCAACACTTCCGGTATATCATTGCCCCCACCGCCACCACCACCACTTCAACTACCATATATATAGAAAGGGAGAGTGTGATGTCAACACCTCCGGTATATCGTTGCCACCACCACCACCACTTCCACTACCATATACATAGAAAGAGAGAGAGTGTGATGTCAACACCTCCGGTATATCGTTGCCACCACCACCACCACTTCCACTACCATATATATAGAAAGAGAGAGTGTGATGTCAACACTTCCGGTATATCATTGCCACCAACACCACCACTTCAACTACCATATATATAGAAAGAGAGAGTGTGATGTCAACACTTCCGGTATATCATTGCCACCACCACCACCACTTCCACTACCATATATATAGAAAGAGAGAGTGTGATGTCAACACTTCCGGTATAGCATTGCCACCACCACCACCTCTTCCACTACCATATATATAGAAAGAGAGAGTGTGATGTCAACACCTCCGGTATATCATTGCCACCACCACCACCACTTCAACTACCATATATATAGAAAGAGAGAGTGTGATGTCAACACTTCCGGTATATCATTGCCACCACCACCACCACTTCTACTACCATATATATAGAAAGAGAGAGTGTGATGTCAACACCTCCGGTATATCATTGCCACCACCACCACCACTTCAACTACCATATATATAGAAAGAGAGAGTGTGATGTCAACACTTCCGGTATATCATTGCCACCACCACCACCACTTCAACTACCATATATATAGAAAGAGAGAGTGTGATGTCAACACTTCCGGTATAGCATTGCCACCACCACCACCTCTTCCACTACCATATATATAGAAAGAGAGAGTGTGATGTCAACACTTCCGGTATATCATTGCCACCACCACCACCACCACTTCTACTACCATATATATAGAAAGAGAGAGTGTGATGTCAACACCTCCGGTATATCATTGCCACCACCACCACCACCACCACTTCAACTACCATATATATAGAAAGAGAGAGTGTGATGGCAACACCTCCGGTATATCATTGCCACCACCACCACCACCACCATCACTTCAACTACCATATATATAGAAAGAGAGAGTGTGATGTCAACACCTCCGGTATATCATTGCCACCACCACCACCACCATCACTTCCACTACCATATATATATAGAAAGAGAGAGTGTGATGTCAACACTTCCGGTATATCATTGCCACCACCACCACCACTTCAACTACCATATATATAGAAAGGGAAAGTGTGATGTCAACACCTCCGGTATATCATTGCCACCACCACCAGCACCACCACATCCACTACCATATATATATAGAAAGAGAGAGTGTGATGTCAACACCTCCGATATATCGTTGCCACCACCACCACCACCACCACTTCTACTACCATATATATAGAAAGAGAGAGTGTGATGTCAACACTTCCGGTATATCATTGCCCCCACCACCACCACTTCAACTACCATATATATAGAAAGGGAGAGTGTGATGTCAACACCTCCGGTATATCATTGCCACCACCACCAGCACCACCACATCCACTACCATATATATAGAAAGAGAGAGTGTGATGTCAACACCTCCGGTATATCATTGCCACCACCACCACCTCTTCCACTACCATATATATAGAAAGAGAGAGTGTGATGTCAACACCTCCGGTATATCATTGCCACCACCACCACCACTTCTACTACCATATATATATAGAAAGAGAGAGTGTGATGTCAACACTTCCGGTATATCATTGCCACCACCACCACCACTTCTACTACCATATATATATAGAAAGAGAGAGTGTGATGTCAACACCTCCGGTATATCATTGCCACCACCACCACCACTTCTACTACCATATATATATAGAAAGAGAGAGTGTGATGTCAACACTTCCGGTATATCATTGCCACCACCACCACCACTTCTACTACCATATATATATAGAAAGAGAGAGTGTGATGTCAACACCTCCGGTATATCATTGCCACCACCACCACCACTTCTACTACCATATATATATAGAAAGAGAGAGTGTGATGTCAACACTTCCGGTATATCATTGCCATCACCACCACCACTTCCACTACCATATATATAGAAAGAGAGAGTGTGATGTCAACACCTCCGGTATATCATTGCCACCACCACCACCTCTTCCACTACCATATATATAGAAAGAGAGAGTGTGATGTCAACACCTCCGGTATATCATTGCCACCACCACCACCACTTCCACTACCATATATATAGAAAGAGAGAGTGTGATGTCAACACCTCCGGTATATCATTGCCACCACCACCACCACTTCCACTACCATATATATAGAAAGAGAGAGTGTGATGTCAACACTTCCGGTATAGCATTGCCACCACCACCACCACCACCACCACTTCTACTACCATATATATAGAAAGGGAGAGTGTGATGTCAACACCTCCGGTATATCATTGCCACCACCACCACCACTTCAACTACCATATATATAGAAAGAGAGAGTGTGATGTCAACACTTCCGGTATAGCATTGCCACCACCACCACCACCACCACCACTTCTACTACCATATATATAGAAAGGGAGAGTGTGATGTCAACACCTCCGGTATATCATTGCCACCACCACCACCACTTCAACTACCATATATATAGAAAGAGAGAGTGTGATGTCAACACTTCCGGTATAGCATTGCCACCACCACCACCACCACCACCACTTCTACTACCATATATATGGAAAGAGAGAGTGTGATGTCAACACTTCCGGTATATCATTGCCACCACCACCACCACCACCACTTCTACTACCATATATATAGAAAGGGAGAGTGTGATGTCAACACTTCCGGTATATCATTGCCCCCACCGCCAACACCACTTAAATTACCATATATATAGAAAGAGAAAGTGTGATGTCAACACTTCCGGTATATCATTGCCACCACCACCACCACTTCAACTTCAAAGCTTCACAGTGATCACACGAAACATTCATATCACTAATATGAAATTCTTCTACATTTCCATTAATATTAATTGTTGACCAATTTCTCTTATGACGCTCATTATCCATTCTTCTCTGTCTGAATGTTTTCCATTCTAAGTCTATTTGCATGGAATAATTATATTCTGTTGTTTATTATGTAATTAAATAGCTCTGTACAATACATAGAGCATTCTTCTTTTCTTTACCTTTTCTATAGAAATACAAGAACAAACATATATATATATATATATATATGTATATATGTGTGTATATACATAAACAAGACTGTTATTACTCCAACCAGTCTATTTACCTTTGATAACTATCCTAAATATAAATACACCTATACCATACATACATATATCATATATCTTTTTGATGCCGTGGTATAGCAGAGATAAGCAAGAAGAGAAAAGAAAATGAAAAGGAGAAAAAAAAGGAAGTAAGAAGTCGGGGGAGGGACAGACACTTCACCCCAGTCTAAGTGGTCCCTCAGCCGCAACACGTGGAAGAAACGTAAAAGCGTTACCTCGGAACAAGGCCAGAGACACCTGCTACAATAGTCGCCCCTCCTCACGAGGCTCCTGCCGTCTTTCCTCCCGACTTTATGGAGGAAATCAGCAGTAGGGGGACCAAGTATGGCTGAGGTCTCAATGGAGTGGAAGAGGTGAGTCAGGCCTCAGTACTATCTTACTCTCCTCTGCGTTGCGGGGTGTGGAGCCTAGGTTTGTGGCTGTAGCTATATTTGAACTTTTATATGAAATTTCAGTTTTATATTTTTCACATCTTAAAACTTAATCTTAGTCTTTTGCAGCTCATCTAGTTTCATCTCACAGCACACGATTTGGGAACCACTGCTCTAGAGATAGAAAAAGTATATATTATGCAAGGCTTCCTTGAGACATAAAAACTATTTCAAGAGATCAACATGGGTAGAAAGGTTGAGAAATGCTGCTCAATGTTCTTTGGTTTTTGTTCACCTTTAAATAATCATGTATAAAATATCGGGTGTGCAAGATTTCATGAAAAGGTATAACATTATTTATGCTGATCTTGCAGGGACTAGCTCCAATTGAGAGTTGTACAATTCCCACTAAACTCAAAACTGCTGGACAATATATACATATCTTTATAAGTTCCTGTGTATTGTGACGGTGTATAAAGAAACATAAATATATACCATGCATGTCAGTCAGATTTGAATAGAATTATTAGCCACAGGGGCAGAGATATCCATAACATTACATGACAGAATTATTAGCCACAGGGGCAGAGATGTCCATAACATTACATGTCAGAATTATTAGCCACAGGGGCAGAGATGTCCATAACATGTAATGTTATGGACATATCTGCCCCTGTGGCTAATAATTCTGACATGTAATGTTATGGACATCTCTGCCCCTGTGGCTAATAATTCTGTCATGTAATGTTATGGACATCTCTGCCCCTGTGGCTAATAATTATGTCTTGTAATGTTATAGACATCTCTGCCCCGGTGGCTAAGAAATCTGTCATGTAATGTTATGGACATCTCTGCCCCTGTGGCTAATAAATCTGTCATGAAATGTTATGGACATCTCTGCCCCTGTGGCTAATAATTCTGACATGTAATGTTATGGACATCTCTGCCCCTGTGGCTAATAATTCTGACATGTAATGTTATGGACATCTCTGTCCCTGTGGCTAATAATTCTGACATGTAATGTTATGGACATCTCTGCCCCTGTGGCTAATAAATCTGTCATGTAATGTTATGGACATCTCTGCCCCTTGGCTAATAAATCTGTCATGTAATGTTATGGACATCTCTGCCCCTGTGGCTAATAATTCTGACATGTAATGTTATGGACATCTCTGCCCCTGTGGCTAATAATTCTGACATGTGATGTTATGGACATCTCTGCCCCTGTGGCTAATAATTCTGACATGTAATGTTATGGACATCTCTGCCCCTGTGGCTAATAATTCTGGCATGTAATGTTATGGTCATCTCTGCCCCTGTGGCTAATAATTCTGAGAGAGATGAAACAAGTGAGGGATTAGAGTGTTGAAACAAGAGAGAGAGAGCGAGATGAAATGAGAGAGTGAGAGCGAGATGAAACGAGACAAGGAGAGCGAGATGACACGAGAGAGTGAGAGCGAGATGAAACGAGAGAGTGAGAGCGAGATGAAACGAGAGAGAGAGAGCGAGATGAAATGAGAGAGAGAGAGCGAGATGAAATGAGAGAGAGAGAGCGAGATGAAATTGAGAGAGTGAGAGCGAGATGAAACGAGAGAGAGAGAGCGAGATGAAACGGGAGGGAGAGAGAGATGAAACGAGAGAGAGAGGAAACGAGAGTAGAGAGCGAGTTGAAACAGGAGAGAGAGAGAGAGCGAGATGAAACAGGAGAGAGAGAGAGCGAGATGAAACAGGACAGAGAGAGCGAGATGAAACGAGAGGGAGAGAGAGATAGAGGGAGATGAAACGACAGAGAGAGAGACAGATGAAACGAGAGAGAGAGATAGAGATGAAACGAGAGAGAGAGATAGAGATGAAACGAGAGAGAGGAAGAGTGAGATGGAACGAGAGAGAGGAAGAGAGAGATGGAACGAGAGAGAGGAAGACAGAGATGAAACGAGAGAGCGCGAGATGAAACGAGAGAGAGAGAGAGAGGGAGATGAAATGAGAGAGAGGAAGAGAGAGAGCGCGAGATGAAACTCTGTCATGTAATGTTATGCACATATCTGCCCTTCGGGCTAATAATTGTCATGTAATGTTATGGACATCTCTGCCCCTGTGGCTAATAATTCTGACATGTAATGTTATGGACATCTCTGCCCCTGTGGCTAATAATTCTGACATGTAATGTTATGGACATCTCTGCCCCTGTGGCTAATAATTCTGACATGTAATGTTATGGTCATCTCTGCCCCTGTGGCTAATAATTCTGAGAGAGATGAAACAAGTGAGGGATTGGAGTGTTGAAACAAGAGAGAGAGAGCGAGATGAAATGAGACGGGGAGAGCGAGATGAAACGAGAGAGTGAGAGCGAGATGAAACGAGAGAGTGTGAGCGAGATGAAACGAGAGAGAGAGAGCGAGATGAAACGGGAGGAAGAGAGAGATGAAACGAGAGAGAGAGGAAACAAGAGAGAGGAAACGAGAGTAGAGAGCGAGATGAAACAGGAGAGAGAGAGAGCGAGATGAAACGAGAGGGAGAGAGAGATAGAGGGGGATGAAACGACAGAGAGAGAGACAGATGAAACGAGGGAGATAGAGCTGAAATGAGAGAGAGAGAGAGAGATGAAACGAGAGAGAGCGAGATGAAACGAGAGAGAGAGACAGAGCGAGATGAAACGAGAGAGAGGAAGAGAGCGCGAGATGAAACGAGAGAGAGAGAGAGAGAGCGCGAGATGAAACTCTGTCATGTAATGTTATGGACATATCTGCCCTTGGGGCTAATAATTGTCATGTAATGTTATGGACATCTCTGCCCCTGTGGCTAATAATTCTGTCATGTAATGTTATGGACATCTCTACCCCTGTGGCTAATAATTCTGTCATGTAATGTGATGGACATCTCTGCCCCTGTGGCTAATAATTCTGACATGTAATGTTATGGACATCTCTGCCCTGTGGCTAATAATTCTGACATGTAATGATATGGACATCTCTGCCCCTGTGGCTAATAATTCTGAGAGAGATCAAACAAGTGAGGGATTAGAGAGAGATAAAACAAGTGAGGGATTAGAGTGTTGAAACAAGAGAGACAGAGGAAGAGAGAGAGAGAGCGAGATGGAATGAGACAGGGAGAGCGAGATGAAACGCGAGAGTGAGAGAAGCGAGATGAAACGAGAGAGTGAGAGAGCGAGATGAAACGAGACAGAGAGAGCGAGATGTAATGAGAAAGAGAGAGAGCGGGATGGAACGAGACAGAGAGGAAACGAGAGAGAGAGGAAACGAGAGAGAGGAAACGAGAGAGAGGAAACAAGAGTAGAGAGCGGGATGAAACAGGAGAGAGAGAGCGAGATGAAATGAGAGGGAGAGAGAATAAAACGAGGGAGATAGAGATGAAACGAGAGAGAGGAAGAGAGAGAGGAAGAGAGAGAGGAAGAGAGAGAGGAAGAGAGAGAGGAAGAGAGAGATGGAATGAGAGAGAGGAAGACAGAGATGAAACGAGAGAGAGAGAGAGCGAGATGAAACGTGAGAGAGAGAGCGCGAGATGAAACGAGAGTGAGAGAGACAGATGAAAGGATGGAGATAGAAATGAAACGAGAGAGAGGAAGAGAGAGATGGAACGAGAGAGATGGAACGAGAGAGAGGAAGACAGAGATGAAACGAGAGAGAGCGAGATGAAACGAGAGAGAGGAAGAGAGAGAGCGAGAGATGAAACTCTGTCATGTAATGTTATGGACATATCTGCCCTTGGGGCTAATAATTGTCATGTAATGTTATGGACATCTCTACCCCTGTGGCTAATAATTCTGTCGTGTAATGTTATGGACATCTCTACCCCTGTGGCTAATAATTCTGACATGTAATGTTATGGACATCTCTGCCCCTGTGTCTAATAATTCTGACATGTAATGTTATGGACATCTCTGCCCCTGTGGCTAATAATTCTGTCATGTAATGTTATGGACATCTCTGCCCCTGTGGCTAATAATTCTGACATGTAATGTTATGGACATCTCTGCCCTTGTGGCTAATAATTCTGACATGTAATGTTATGGACATCTCTGCCCCTGTGGCTAATAATTCTGACATGTAATGTTATGGACATCTCTGTCCCTGTGGCTAATAATTCTGACATGTAATGTTATGGACATCTCTGCCCCTGTGGCTAATAAATCTGTCATGTAATGTTATGGACATCTCTGCCCCTTGGCTAATAAATCTGTCATGTAATGTTATGGACATCTCTGCCCCTGTGGCTAATAATTCTGACATGTAATGTTATGGACATCTCTGCCCCTGTGGCTAATAA
>CAXHJY010000365.1:32500-50915 GCA_964016885.1 Eledone cirrhosa | reverse complement strand
ATTTTTTAGTTGATCCTATTGACTGATGAATAGCTCATGTTAATTTTAACCCGTCTGTTGAGAACTCTAATTTGATTTGTATATTTTTGTATTCTTACAATAATATACACACTGAATTCATTCGCCTAATATAGGGGTTCCCTCGCCCTGCTGGTCCCCACGTGGATTTAGTCACGGTATTCCTTTGTATTATTGAACTAAACGCCTGTTGAAAAAGTGACTTCCTTGTTCATCATCTTACCAGAAGCCGGATATTTTTTATGTAGGCTGACGGTAACTGATTTAGGAGCCGCAGAAACCCAAATGCTGAATTTACCATCTTTCAGGGGTCCAGGTAAATTTTTCATTCATACATATTTTATTTGTCTGACCCGAATTTTCTTGGTCGTATTTTTGGCTGTGCGAATGATTGTTTAAGCATCGTCTCAGTGTGTTGGTATTAAACGTTACTTATAGCTCTGGTTTATCCGAAACATTGAGCACTTTGCCGCACATTTCGAAGATTGTGTTTTCGTTATTTCGTGGGCCGAAGTTCCGATTCTCGATAATTTATTTGTATATATATATAATATATATAAATTTTATGGATCTTAGTGTATCAATACTGGTTTAACTTGAAATGAACAGGATACACATGATAAACATACACACACACACACTCAAACACACACACACTCAAACACACACACACACACATATATATATGTGTGTGTACAGTAGCGGACTGGTCAGATTGCCGGCTTGGCCAATGGCAAGTGGCTCGATGGGTCCCACGATAGCAATGCAAGAGCCACAGTAGCATTGCAGGGCCCATTGTTGTGTTTTAGGGGCCAAAGCATTGCTTTAAAAAATACTGAAATTCAAGAGAAAGAATAACATTTTTTGACAAATAAATAAAAGAATTAAGGAAAGAATTTGATCAACCAATTCACAGGGAATTACTAGAAACCAAAATATACGATAGTGCAAGCACATTCTACTAAATCTAAAGCTTAGTGTATTCGTTCATACATGCAAACATACATATATATGTAGACACAGCCACACAAGCATATATATATATTTATACACTTACACACGAACTACTGACCAAATAATATTTGGTATCAATGGTATATATATATATATATATATATTATATATATATATATATATATATACGTTATTCCGGGTTGAATCGGAGGTAACCACCAGTAAGGTAAGGTACTCAATACATTGCAGAGTATAAAAGTTTTAATATAGATGAGATTCTACAGGACTAGAACTGTTTCATTCTTTAGAAATCATCAGGAATCCTGATGATTTCTAAAGAATGAAACAGTTCTAGTACTGTAGAATCTCATCTATATTGAAACTATACATATATATATATATATATAAAATTAGAAATATAATGATATATATATTATATATATATATATATATATATATATATATATATATATATATCAATGGGTATATTATATACATATATATATAGAAGAGAGAGGACTACACACACGCACATATATATATATAAGCAGCGATTCTTTGCTTAAACTTTATCTGTTATTTTAATATATATATATATATATATATATATATATATATATATATTGAGAGAGTGTGAAAGACCAAAGGTCTTTATTAAAAGTCGACCTTAAGTAAAAGCAAAAACATTAAGAAAGACACGCAACACTTGTTTGGAAAATTGGTTTATAATTATGAATTTCATAAGATTTCGTAGTTGTCTCTGTGGCCTAGTGGTGAGTACTACAGACTGTGGGGGTCGTCGCCTTGAGTTCAATCCTGGTCAAGAGATATATGTAACCTTTTTCAGTTTTTTTATTTACAACCAACAGAATAAAACTGAAAATTTTACGGCAACACTACTTCCGACCAGGATCGAACTTCAGACCAGGAACGAACTTCAGACCAGGATCACGCTTCAGACCAGGATTATCACCGTCAATGGTTCCCCCAACTAGGCTACCGGGACAGCTACATGAGTGTAATGAAAATTGATAATTATAAACCTACTTTCAAAATCAAAGTTAAAAAGATGTGGTGTAGTTCATGGCTTTCCTAGAGCTATTAGTAATATTTAGGGTCGTCTTCTGGTCATTTATTGAAAGTCTCTGGATTTCGCAAAATACATATTTTTTATTGTAAAAGTAAGATATTTTCTCGCAAAAGTTTGATTGCACTGTTTTGTTTCCACTTATGTATTTTTTGAAATGTTATTTATACATTATAAAAATTAAAATTTAGCATTCAATATGTAGGTGGGCCCCCTTCATTTCCTGACAACCAATACTTTTAGACCCAGTCGCCACAGTATATATATAATATAATATATATATATATATATATATATATACATATAGGAAAAGTGTCAGGACCCCGACGGCTACCCTATGTATCGAGTCCTCTGGTGCGTTAAGGTCCACCTGGTTTCTCACCACACTTTCTTTGTAATATATACATATAATATATATATATGTCTGTCTGTCCCTCTCTCTCTCTCTCTCTCTCTCTGTACATATATATACACAAACATATATATATATATATATATACACACACACACATATAAACATATGCCTGTCTCAATCTTATATGATATATGTTTGTATTTTTCCTATGTTCGATGATGTAAGCTTACTTGCCGTCTGGTACTGTTAATGAGGTAATTCCACGTGCTTTTGATTCCGATCTGAATACCTTTATCGATGCAAACAGTTTAACTGTAGTAGAAATAGTGCTAGAAACAGCAGTATTATAGATGGTGGTGTTACCCTAAGATCTTACTATTGTCGCTACTTGTGCTGCTATCTGTCACGTTGTTTTTGGTTGATTGAATATGTGGCAGCTAGAACTATCAAGAGTTCACCAATCTGTACGCCTCCAGCATCATGGCAAGACACTATGCAGGAGACTATAATTTAGGGTGCAGTAAATATATGGGCCTGAAATTGTTTCTTATGTGCCCTCCGTTTGAATCCTTTTTCTGCATCCTTACCACTACTTGACTCCTCATACGATTTGGAATAATGTCACTCTGCCACTTGCAATAGACATCTGCCTAAGAGAGTAGAAAACAGGTCTGGATAAACTGCGTAGGGCCTGACCATTCAGTCCCGATGATTTGCCTATTGCGCAATCTTGAAATAAACCTTTTAGCAACACTTGGGTCTTCGACCATAATTATAATGGTGTGATAGAAAGAGGTTTTAGTTATTGTGGTAGCGGGTAGTTATAGGGGTGCTGATGGTGATGAGTTTTAACAATATCTTTATTGAGAGTGTCAGCCTAGTTTCATTATATTTTATGGTGCAATAAATGTTGATGACATAGTGATGAAGAATAAAAAATTAGACGGGAATAGAATAAAATGAGGGGCGATATGAAAGAAGGGGGCTGCAAAACGAGAAAAACGATAAGAGGAAAAAATCTCGTAGATATTGGTAGAGAAGAAGAAGAAGAAAAAGAAGAAGAAGAAGAAGAAGAAGAAGAAGAAGAAGAAGAAGAAGAAGAAGAAGAAGAAGAAGAAGAAGAAGAAGAAGAAGAAGAAGACTTAGCCATGGGAACAGAACAAGCAGGTGAGGGTGGTTGAACAGTAAGAAAACAAATTAAGATCGACTTGACTGTTATAATAATGCCAGTATTGGTTGCTGGGGTGGAGATTGAATTTATTGGATGGTGGGATGCGATGCCAAGTTGTGGTTTTGATTCAATGTTGCCAGCTGAATTGTAAAATTAAATAAATGAATAACACCAAGAAAACGTAAAAACTGATAATACTGAGTGTCAAGCATCATCTTAATAAAATACAATAAATAAATAAATAGGGAAATTGTTAACTAAGGAAGAACTACTACAAATGGCGAGAGTTTTATTGTTAGGCAACAAGGACTTTAGTTTCGCTTCACTTGTTAAACTAAAAAAGGCACCAAGACTAGTATAAATATGTGTCTGTGTTCGTGAGTGTGTGTGTGTATGTGTGTGTATGTGTGCGCGTATTGGTGTGTGTGTGCGCGCGTATGTGTGTGCGTATGTGTGTGTGTGTATGTGTACGAATGTATGAATGCATATATCTATGTATGTGTGTTTTTCTGTTTGCAACATATTTGTGTGTTTCTGTATTTATGTTAGTGCATTTTATCTACTAGTCTATGTGAGTACTTAAAGATGTATGTCTATGTATTTGTGTGCAAGTGTATGGTTATCTGACAGTTTATGTATAGGTAAACACGTATGTATAAATGTGCGTACGTTTTAGTTTATTACTTTGAGTGTATATGTGTGTGTGTGTGTGTGTGTGTGTGTGTGTGTGTGTGTGTGTGTGTGTGTGTGTGTGTGTGTGTGTGTGTGTGTGCGTGCGTGTGTGTCTATATGCATACAGGCTTCTACCTCAATTTCTTCTTTATATATTTTGCACCTTTGCGTCTGTTGTTGAGGTAAATATTTAGTAGCATTTGTAAGAACGTCATTAAAAACACATTTATAAAACATACGCATATGACCAAATAACAAAACCAAGCATTTCACATAAATCATTTCAATTACATGTCGTTAAAAGGAGCAAAGTTAAATAATGAGAAAAGAACTCGACCAACCCATACCTGTTTATTTACTTTTACTTGGTTTGTTTTCTTGTTTAACAAATACAATATATTTGTAGAGTTAGAGACAAAGAAAAAAACCATACACATACGATATATAAAAAAAGTAGGCAGAAATTCTATATTGTACATATTTACAAATGTTTGCGTGCCTGTATGAATACATTGTTATATGAGTTTGCGTATATCTATCAAAGAAGCTACGTGTCTGTAAGTTACTTTTTTTAAAACCATACACACATCAATCTAGCCGTATATGTTTTAAAAAGAAATCTATCTATAAACCTGACAGGGCTATCTATCTATCTATCTATCTATCTATCTATCTATCTATCTATCTATCTATCTATCTATCTATCTATCTATCTATCTATCTTTCTCTTTACGATGGACACATGTGCTGAGCTCGCTCGGTAAGTTTCGTTTAAACTTAACTGGAAATTGTGAACTGTAAACTTTCATTTTTGTACCATTTTGTAGAGGGACTGCCAGGTCAAATTTTGATCTGGTCAGTCTCTCAAAATATTCTACGCCTTTAGGCGAAATAGTGTTGTAAACATTTAATATTTCGAAAAATCCTATTTTGATAAAAATGGCTGAAGCATCTTCACCAAAATTCGAAGGAGGAAAGGGGAAGATAAGCTTACAGCTTCCCCCTGCCACTGCCACAGTAGCAGAGGTCAAAAAGAAAGGTCAGCCAGAGGAAGGATTTTCTCCACCTGTTAACCGACAACTTGACGTTGCCATGGCAATAACCCAAAGAACCAGCGGCACCAGCAACAGCAACAACAACAACAATGCGACGGACGAAAACAACACCAATAACAATAACAACAACAACAAGACCAATAACTGTGACAACAACAACAATGATAACAACAACACCACCAACGACAACAACAACACAAACAAAAAAAATTTCTCCTTCGCCGAGACGGCAAGGAAAACCCTCGACTATCTGCCAGTAGATATAACCAAAGCGAAGGAGCTACTGGCAGATGCCAAAAACTATATAGTGTACGGGGAAAATGGTTCATTCACGATCCATTCCCCCCCGGAACTAAAAAGCCAGAGACTCCTAAACACTGTCATGTTTAGGACAATCTCGAATAAAAGCAAAAAAAACCAGCTCAACCATCACAGAGTGAGATAGAGCTGGTTTTAAAAGACGCCATGAAGGACATCACCTTCATTCAGAAGGATAGACTCTACGGGAGTCTATCCATTCTCATGAAGGACAGGGACACAGCAGTGAAACTGTCCATCAAACCAATCACATCCACCGCATACACCTTCTACCCTACGTACATGGGTAGAAGAACACAAAAAATAAAAATCCACACCATCCTGCCGATTATGGACATATGGTGGGTTTTGAGAGGTTTCCTGGACCAGGATGATGACATGCTGGTATCCATGGTAAAGGCATCGGGTGACGCGTTCAGTGTAACGAGCTTCGAACTTGTAGTTCAAATGAGGCCCGTCATACTGGATGATGTAACTTTCATCAACATTACCGTTGAGGGTAGGCGGCCCTCGTGTTACCTCTGCGGAACCAGAGGTCACATGAGGGCTGTCTGTCCCCAACTTAATAAGAAAACCCCAATCCTGCCTACACCACCAACAACTGCACAACCAACACAATCACAACAACTACCACTACAAAAACAACCACCACAGCTCAAACCAAAACAAAACAATGTCCAACCCATCCCCTCCACTCAAAAAACAAAAACAATTTCCAAAACACCCGCAACGCAAACACAACCCGAAAATATACCCCTCCCCTCCAACGCGGAAGATGACCCTAGTTCGTCGTCAGACGACGAGGAGCACTTCCACACAATCAAAAGAAAAAAAAGAAAACACACCTCAGACACACAGATGAAAACAACCCCTCCCCAAAACATAACACTGACACCAACACAAAAGAGCTCACAACAACAGCAAACAAAAAACACCACACAAAAACAAAAACATGCACATACATACATAAACACAAGAAACAAAAAACTGTTAAACATTGTGTACAACAAAAAACTAATAAAAACACAAAGGCCTAACTTCACCCAGGCAGGGGATATCCCCCACCTCAAAATGATTAAGGCCCCACAGGACACCTATAAAACTTTAATAAACAATTTTAAAGAGGACGTGGGTCCCCCCTGCGTCGGGCCCATTAACCGCGTCCTCCTAAAAAACTACCCCACCCTCTCCCCAAACACCCACACAACTCCAAACTCCCCAACCACACAACACACTGATGCCCCTACACTTCCACCCCCTACCCCCACCCTAATAGAAATTGTGGAGCCCGATACCCGGGACGCAGAGAGGTAAGTGCCTTTTCTCTTCACCACCAACATGGCTATGCTAAGAGTAGGCTGTTTAAATGCGCGTGGCCTGGGCTCAACTTGGAAGCAAGCAATGCTTCTAAATGACCTCAGGTACAACGTGTAGATGTGATGGTTATTTGCGAGGCCCGGATCAGCAACGTGCGACAGCTGGCCCCCACCTTTGATGACTTTGAGATGCACGCATCTCTCTGTCAGCCCGGAGGTGGGGGTGGAGTTGTCGTTCTGCTGCAAAAACATCTGGGTCTCGCAACACAAATGGTACATTTGGACCCGAAGGGTCGACTAGTGGTTCTGGACCTTTGCAGTGGTAAAGGCGGAGCGTTTAGGTTGGTAGCCGCCTACGGCCTTTTCGGGTCAATGAGGCCGGACTTCTTCCATCGTCTGGAGACTTTTCTAGGGACGTCCCACTCCTTGCTATTAGTGGGGGACTGGAATGGTATCCTAGATGCACGCTGGCACTACGTAGGGGCCTGTCCCGATAAAGAGGAGTGTAATAGCTTCAAAGGGTTAATCGGTCGATTTGACCTGGCCGATAGATATCGACTAGATTTTCCGACTGCGCCAACCTGGACTTGGGCAAATCGTAGCGGATCATCTAGGTCGTACCTAGATAGGTTATTAGTTAGAATTAAGGATAAGGACTTTTTAAGTTGTCCAAAAATGCGCATGGTTGGCTATTCAGACCACAAGTTAGTGACCTGCATGGTCAACCTTGACAGAACTCATAGACAGGGACCCGTTTACTGGAAGCTCAACTTGTCCTTACCGGCAAGTAAGGCTTAGAGGGACCGGATTAGCACTTTAGTTAAGGAGCG
Organism: Eledone cirrhosa; assembly: GCA_964016885.1. Classification (NCBI taxonomy): domain Eukaryota; kingdom Metazoa; phylum Mollusca; class Cephalopoda; order Octopoda; family Eledonidae; genus Eledone; species Eledone cirrhosa. The sequence goes on along the minus strand of CAXHJY010000365.1, from coordinate 43,139 downwards.
GTTGACGGGCGCCATCGTCAACAGCAGGTGGTGGGGATCTCTCAAAAGAGAGATTAGAGTAGTCTCTATAGAATTTAGTAAGGAGTTAGCCTCAAATAGAAATAGGAAGGAAAGGGAGTTGGTATATAGTGTAGAAGAAGCAATTAGAAGCGGCGACGTGGCCAGAGTGCTAGCGTCGAGAACGGCCCTGGGCCAGTTCTTCGACGCGAAACACGAAGGCTGCATCGTCCGAAGCAAAATACGTGCTCTGGGAAACGAGGGGACCAAAGCTGTTAGCTGGGCCCGCTGACAGAAGCCAAAAGAGGGAGCAGATCCACTATCCGGTCTTTGCGCGACCAGGATTGACGGGTGATCCTTGAACCTAAGCAGATGTGCGAGGCTTTTCAAAAGCACCTTGCCGGATTGTTCGGAAGGGGCGGGGGGCCGGTTGGGGATGTGGACTTCAGTCCATACCTCGACGGCCTGCCGCGTCTCTCGGACAGGGAGGCGAAGTCCTGCGAGGAGCCGATTTCAGCCGCTGAGATAGAGGACGTGCTGAGCCAATGCGGCAAACGCAAATCCCCGGGTCTCGATGGTCTTCCATACGAACTATATCTAGCTATGCCGGACTTGTTCCCCGATCTCCTCGAGGCGGTCTACTGCAACTGGCAACAGAACGGGAAAATTCCCTGTGCTGTGACCAAGGGCGTAGTCACGCTAGTGAGGAAGGACGAGAACAAGGGGGACGATATAAATAGTTTCAGGCCATAACTCTGCTAAATACAGAGTTACAGATTTTGGCCAAGGTGCTAGCAAAGAGGTTGGCGCTTGTCGTGGGCAACCTGCTGGTAGATGCGGAGACATGTGCTATCCCGTCCAGGTCCATCCACGACAACACCACCTCATGCGATACATCATAGAGAGGGTTGGGAACAAACCCGGCTTTGGTGGGGCCCTGATCAACTTGGATCAATCTAAGGCATTCGATAGGGTCGACCATGGTTACCTGGATGCGGTGCTAGCGGCGGCAGGCTTCGGACCCGTTTTCAGGAGCTGGATCAATGCCATGCACAGCAACCGCATCTGCTCTAGGGTCAAGGTGAACGGCTACCTCTCGGAGCCGTTCAAAATCACGCGGTCCATCCGACAGGGGTGCCCTCTCTCCTCCCTTCTGTATGTAATGACTCTAGAGCCACTGCTGCGGAAGTTGGAGTTGTTGCAGAGCATCCCGTTGGAACCGGGATTGCGGAAAGCGGTGTCAGCCTACCCCGATGACGTAACAGTAATGGTGTCGACGGCCTCGGAAATCGGGGCGATCGGCACCTTACTGGAGGAGTACGAAAGGTTTACAGGGGCTAAGCTGAACCGAGACAAGTCGATCGGTCTGCAACTCGGCACGTGGAGGAGCAGATCGATGCCCTCCGATGGCGTCGTCGCGCGCTGGACGGAGGGCCCGGTGAAGTTACTCGGGGTCAGGTTCGGACCAGACCACCAGGTGGAGAAGAACTGGGGTAAGGTAACGAACAGGGTGTTTGCACTGACCCAGAAGTGGGCCGAGTGCAAACTGTCCCTGAAAGCTCGGGTGGAGGTGGCGAACACTTATATAGCGTCCGTCATCTACTACCGCCTGACCGTTGTGCCTTGCCCAAGGGAAACGCTCGCCAAAATGGAGCGCGCACTCTTCCAATTCCTTTGGAAGAAGCGGGCTCCTATGGTGAGGAGATCCATCTGCTGTCAACACCCTTCGAAAGGAGGGCTGGAGATGCCGTGGCTAATGATACGTAAACACGCATTAAGGCTACGGCACCTTCAGGTATTCCTCTCCGGTCAACCGGTGTGGGCCCCGTTTGTGAGGCGAGCCTTTCCCAGACTCGTCTCACTCACCGAGCTGCAATCCTGGGTCTAGCAAAGACCAAGAAAACTGGGCGCCTGGCACACCGAGTGTGCCCAGTCGCTCACGGCTCTCTGGCAGGCGGACCCGGCTGTCAGTGGAGAATCCACCTCGTCATTCTATAGAGGGCTGGTGGTTAGCAGGTGCGACGGCGCCCTCGGAGAAGCCCTAGGCATGGAGGAAGACGAACTGGCCAACCTGTTCGGTAGGACATTCAGCCCTGGACCCATGGATAACTTCCAGAGGTCCCTGGCCTGGCAATGCTACAGAAGGTCTCTGCCCGTTCGAGAAAGGCTCTACAGACACGGGCGCCCGGGTAGGGACCCATCGAAAAAGATCTGTCCCAGATGCGTGTGCGACGAGGAAACCGTTGCACACGCATTGGTACACTGCTCGGGCATTGCCGATCTGTGGGGCTATGTCGAACAACTGCTGTCAAGGGTGGGACCGATCCGGTTGACCACCGTGTCTATTGTAACGATCAAGCCGCCTCTCCTCTTCAAAAACGAAGGAGAGGCGGTGTTTCTGTGCGTAATAGCCATGGCGAAAGAGGTTGTATGGTGGACGCGTCTGAAAGGACTGAGGTCAGACACCTTTCTCTCTGGCCAACAACTGGTCCGTTTCTTCCGATATCATTTCGGAAGAAGGATCAGGATGGAGAGAGAGGTGATGCACCCCAGCCGTTTTTATGAAAGATGGGTGAAAGTGGCGAGAATGGCCCGTGTGAATGGGCCTTCACTCTACATCAGACTATAGGTGAGGAAGATGAAAGACCAAGGGAGCACCCCTTCTCTGTGCTCCTGAGGGGAAGGGTTGCACACTTTTTTTCGGGGGTGTGTGCGACCCCCCAAGGCGCCTCCTCTCTATTGAGGACTTTGTTATAAATTTTATTTTTTGTTATATTTTATTTTATTTTTATATATTCTTATTGCCTCCTCCTTATTGAGGACGCCTTGTTTTGTAAACTCCCCCCATTGTACTTGTCCCACTTTTGATGCCCTGGTGGCAAATAAAAGAAACATATCTATTTATCCATCTATCTATCTATCTATCTATCTATCTATCTATCTATCTATCTATCTATCTATCTATCTGGGCGCCTGGCACACTGAGTGTGCCCAGGCGCTCACCGCCCTCTGGCAGGCGGATCCGGTTATCAGTGGAGACTCCACCGCAACATTCTATAGAGGGCTGGTACGCAGCAGGTGCGACGACGCCCTCGGAGAAGCCCTAGACATGGAGGAGGACGAACTGGCCAGCCTGTTCGGTAGGACATTCAGCCCGGGACCTATGGACAACTTCCAGAAGTCCCTGGCCTGGCAGTGCTACCGAGGGGCTTTACCCGTTCGAGAAAGGCTCTACAGACACGGGCGCCCGGGTAGGGACCCCGCCAAAAAGATCTGTCCCAGATGCGTGTGCGACGAGGAAACCGTTGCACACGCATTGGTACACTGCTCGGGCGTAGCCGATCTGTGGGGCTATGTCGAACAACTGCTGTCAAGGGTGGGACCGATCCGGTTGACCACCGAGTCTATTGTAATGATCAAGCCGCCTCCCCCCTTCAAAGATGAAGCAGAGGCGGTGTTTCTGTGCGTAATAGCCATGGCGAAAGAGGTTGTATGGTGGACGCGTCTGAAAGGACTGAGGTCAGGCACCTTTCTCTCTGGCCAACAACTGGTCCGTTTCTTCCGATATCATTTCGGAAGAAGGATCAGGATGGAGAGAGAGGTGCTGCACCCCAGTCGTTTTTATGAAAGGTGGGTGAAAGTGGCGAGAATGGCCCGTATGAATGGGCCTTCTCTTTACATAAGCCTGTAGGTGGAAAAGAGGAAGGAACGAGGGAGCACCCCCTCTCTGTGCTCCTGAGGAAAAGGGTTGCACACTTTTTTCGGGGGTGTGTGCGACCCCCCAAGGCGCCTCCTCTCTATTGAGGATTTTGTTAAAAATTTTATTTTTTGTTATATCTTATTTTATTTTTATATTTTGTTATTGCCTCCTCCTTATTGAGGACGCCTTTTTGTGTAAACTCCCCCCTTTGTACTTGTCCCACTTTTGATGCCCTAGTGGCAAATAAAAGAAACTTATCTATCTATCTATCTATCTATCTATCTATCTATCTATCTATCTATCTATCTATCTATCTATCTATCTATCTATCTATCTATCTATCTTAAACCCTCGACTATCTGCCAGTAGATATAACAAAAGCGAAGGAGCTACTGGCGGATGCGAAAAAATATATAGTGTACGGAGAAAATGGTTCATTCACAATCCATTCCCCCCCCCCCGGAACTAAAAAGCCAGAGACTCCTAAACACTGTCATGTTTAGGACAATCTCGAACAAAAGTAAAAAACCAGCTCAACCATCACAGAGCGAGATAGAGCTGGTTTTAAAAGACGTCATGAAGGACATCACCTTCATTCAGAAGGATAGACTCTACGGGAGTCTATCCATTCTCATGAAGGACAGGGACACAGCAGTGAAACTGTCCATCAAACCAATCACATCCACCGCATACACCTTCTACCCTACGTACATGGGTAGAAGAACACAAAAAATAAAAATCCACACCATCCTGCCGATTATGGACATATGGTGGGTTTTGACAGGTTTTCTGGACCTGGAGGATGACATGCTGGTGTCCATGGGAAAGGCATCGGGTGACGCGTTCAGTGGAACGAGCCTCGAACTTATAGTTCAAATGAGGCCCGAAAGGATCGCCCAGATCCCTGAACGCGTCATACTGGATGATCTAACCGTCATCAACATTACCATTGAGGGTAGACGGCCCTCGTGTTACCTCTGCGGAACCAGAGGTCACCTGAGGGCTGTCTGTCCCCAACTTAGTAAGAAAACCCCAATCCTGCCTATACCACCAACAACTGCACAACCAACACAATCACCACAACTACCACTACAAAAACAACCACCACAGCTCAAACCAAAACAAAACAATGTCCAACCCATCCCCTCCACTCAAAAAACAAAAACAATTTCCAAAACACCCGTACCGCAAACACAACCCGAAAATATACCCCTCCCCTCCAACGCGGAAGATGACCCTAGTTCGTCGTCAGACGAGGAGGAGCACTTTCACACAATCAAAAGAAAAAAAAGAAAACACACCTCAGACACACAAATGAAAAAAAACCCTCCCCAAAACATAACACTGACACCAACACAAAAGAGCTCACAACAACAGCAAACAAAAAACACCACACAAAAACAAAAACATGCATACACATACATAAATACAAGAAACAAAAAACTGTTAAACATTGTGTACAACAACAATCTAATAAAAACACAAGGGCCTAACTTCACCCAGGCAGGGGATTTCCCCCACCTCAAAATGATTAAGGCCCCACAGGACACCTATAAAACTTTAAAAAACAATTTTAAAGAGGACGTGTGTCCCCCCTGCGTCGGGCCCATTAACCGCGTCCTCCTAAAAAACTATCCCACCCCCTCCCCAAACACCCACACAACTCCAAGCTCCCCAACCACACAACACACTGATGCCCCCACACTTCCACAAACCACCACCCCACCCAACAACCCATCCTCCACCCTAATGGAAATTGTGCAGCCCGATACCCGGGACGCAGAGAGGTAAGTGCCTTTTCTCTTCACCACCAACATGGCTATGCTAAGAGTAGGCTGTTTAAATGCGCGTGGCCTGGGCTCAACTTGGAAGCAAGCAATGCTTCTAAATGACCTCAGGTCACAACATATAGATGTGATGGTTATTTGCGAGGCCCGGATCAGCAACGTGCGACAGCTGGCCCCCACCTTTGATGACTTTGAGATGCACGCATCTCTCTGTCAGCCCGGAGGTGGGGGTGGAGTTGTCGTTCTGCTGCAAAAACATCTGGGTCTCGCAACACAGATGGTACATTTGGACCCGGAGGGTCGACTAGTGGTTCTGGACCTTGGCAGTGGTAAAGGCGGAGCGTTTAGGTTGGTAGCCGCCTACGGCCCTTTCGGGTCAATGCGGCCGGACTTCTTCCATCGTCTGGAGACTTTTATAGGGACGTCCCGATCCTTGCTATTAGTGGGGGACTGGAATGGTATCCTAGATGCACGCTGGGACTACGTAGGGGCCTGCCCCGATAGAGAGGGGTGTAATAGCCTCAAAGGGTTAATCGGTCGATTTGACCTGGCCGATAGATATCGACTAGATTTTCCGACTGCGCCAACCTGGACTTGGGCCAATCGTAGCGGATCATCTAGGTCGTACCTAGATAGGTTCTTAGTTAGAATTAAGGATAAGGACTTTTTAAGTTGTCCAAAAATGCGCATGGTTGGCTATTCAGACCACAAATTAGTGACCTGCATGGTCAACCTTGACAGAACTCATAGACAGGACCCCGGTTACTGGAAGCTCAACTTGTCCTTGCCGGCAAGTAGAGCCTACAGGAATCGGATTAGTACGTTAGTTAAGGAACGGTTGACTGGAGCGATCGTCAACAGCAGGTGGTGGGTATCTCTAAAGAGAGAGATTAGAGTAGTCTCGATAGAATTTAGTAAGGTTCTAGCTGCGGATAGGAATAGGAAGGAAAGGGAGCTAATAGATAGAGTAGAAGAGGCAATTAGAAGCGGCGACGTGGCCAGAGTGCTAGCGTCGAGAACGGCTTTGAGCCAGTTTTTCGACGCGAAGCACGAAGGCTGCGTTGTCCGAAGTAAAATACGTGCTCTAGGGAACGAGGGGACCAAAGCTGTTAGCTGGGCCCGCGTGACAGAGGCCAACAGTGGAACTAAATCCACCATCCGGTCTTTGCGAGACCTGGATGGACGGGCGATTCTTGAGCCTAAGCAGATATGTGAGGCCTTTCAAAGGCACTTTGCCCGACTGTTCGGGAGGGGCGAGGAGCCGGTTGGGAACGTGGACTTCGGTCCATACCTCGACGGCCTGCCGCGCCTCTCGGACAGGGAGGCGAAGTCCTGCGAGGAGCCGATTTCGGTCGCTGAGATAGAGGACGTGCTGAGCCAATGCGGCAAACGCAAATCCCCGGGTCTCGATGGTCTTCCTTACGAATTATATCTAGCTATGCCGGACTTGTTCCCCGATCTCCTCGAGGCGGTCTACTGCAACTGGCAACAGAACGGGAGAATTCCCTGTACCGTGACCAAGGGCGTAGTCACGCTAGTGAGGAAGGACGAGAACAAGGGGGACGAAATAAGTAACTTCAGGCCCATAACTCTGCTAAATACAGAGTTACAGATTTTGGCCAAGGTGCTAGCAAAGAGGTTGGCGCTAGTCGTGGCCAACCTGGTGGGAGATGCGCAGACATGCGCTATCCCGTCCAGGTCCATCCATGACAACCTCCACCTCATGCAATACATCATAGAGAGGGTTGGGAACGAACCCGGCTTTGGTGGGGCTCTGATCAACTTGGATCAATCTAAGGCGTTCGATAGGGTCGACCATGGTTACCTGGATGCGGTGCTAGCGGCGGCAGGCTTCGGACCCGTTTTCAGGGGCTGGATCACTGCTATGCACAGCAGACGCATCTGCTCTAGGGTCAAGGTGAACGGCTACCTCTCGGAGCCGTTCAAAATCGCGCGGTCCATCCGACAAGGGTGCCCTCTCTCCTCCCTTCTGTATGTGTTGACTCTCGAGCCACTACTGCGGAAGTTGGAGTTGTTGCAGGGCATCCCTTTGGAACCGGGATTGCGGAAAGCGGTGTCGGCCTACGCCGATGACGTGACAGTAATGGTGTCGACGGCCTCCGAAATCGAGGCGGTCGCCACCTTACTGGAGGAGTACGAAAAGTTCACAGGGGCTAAGCTGAACCGGGACAAGTCGATCGGTTTGCAACTCGGCACGTGGAGGGGCAGACGGATGCCCTCCGATGGCGTCGTCGGACGCTGGACGGAGGGCCCTGTGAAGTTGCTCGGGGTCTGGATCGGACCGGACCTCCAGGTGGAGAAAAACTGGGCGGAGGTTACGAACAGGGTGTTTGCACAGACCCAGAAGTGGGCCAGTTGCAAACTATCCCTGAAAGGTCGGGCGGATGTGGCGAACACCTACATAGCGTCCGTCATCTACTACCGCCTGACCGTAGTGCCCTGCCCAAGGGAAACCCGTCGAAGATGGAGCGCGCGCTCTTCCAATTCCTTTGGAAGAGGCGGGCTCCTATGGTGAGGAGATCCATCTGCTGTCAACACCCTTCGAAAGGAGGGCTGGGGATGCCGTGGCTAATGATGCGTAAACAAGCATTAAGGCTACGGCACCTCTACGTATTCCTCACCGGACAACCGGTGTGGGCCTCGTTTGTGAGACGAACCTTTCCCAGACTCGTCTCACTCACCGAGCTGCAATCCTGGGTCAAGCAAAGACCGAGAAAACTGGGCGCCTGGCACACTGAGTGTGCCCAGGCGCGACCGCCCTCTGGCAGGCGGATCCGGTTATCAGTGGAGACTCCACCGCAACATTCTATAGAGGGACGACGCCCTCGGAGAAGCCCTAGACATGGATGAGGACGAACTGGCCAGCCTGTTCGGTAGGACATTCAGCCCGGGACCTATGGACAACTTCCAGAAGTCCCTGGCCTGGCAGTGCTACCGAGGAGCTTTACCCGTTCGAGAAATGCTCTACAGACACGGGCGCCCGGGTAGGGACCCCGCCAAAAAGATCTGTCCCAGATGCGCGTTCGACGAGGAAACCGTTGCACACGCATTGGTACACTGCTCGGGCGTAACCGATCTGTGGGGCTATGTCGAACAACTGCTGTCAAGGGTGGGACCGATCCGGTTGACCACCGAGTCTATTGTAATGATCAAGCCGCCTCCCCCTTCAAAGATGAAGAAGAGGCGGTGTTTCTGTGCGTAATAGCCATGGCGAAAGAGGTTGTATGGTGGACGCGTCTGAAAGGACTGAGGTCAGGCACCTTTCTCTCTGGCCAACAACTGGTCCGTTTCTTCCGATATCATTTCGGAAGAAGGATCAGGATGGAGAGAGAGGTGCTGCACCCCAGTCGTTTTTATGAAAGGTGGGTGAAAGGGGCGAGAATGGCCCGTGTGAATGGGCCTTTTCTTTACATAAGCCTGTAGGTGGAAAAGAGGAAGGAACGAGGGAGCACCCCCTCTCTGTGCTCCTGAGGAAAAGGGTTGCACACTTTTTTCGGGCGTGTGTGCGACCCCCCAAGGCGCCTCCTCTCTATTGAGGATTTTGTTATAAATTTTATTTTTTGTTATATTTTATAACAAAATCCTCTATTGAGGATTTTGTTATAATTCTATTTTTTGTTATATTTTATTTTATTTTTATATATTGTTATTGCCTCCTCCCTATTGAGGACGCCTTGTTTTGTAAACTCCCCCCATTGTACTTGTCCCACTTTTGATGCCCTTGTGGCAAATAAAAGAAACATATCTATCTATCTATCTATCTATCTATCTATCTATCTATCTATCTATCTATCTATCTATCTATCTATCTATCTTTCTATCTATCTATCTATCTATCTATCTATCTATCTATCTATCTAAATGTCTGGATGTCTGTTTCTCTCTCTATATATATATTGTACTTCTTTCCCTGTGTCCGTAAGTTTTTTAACGTTGCTCTTTGTCTAAGTAATAATTCCTACACGAAATACTATTATTCTTTAAAGTGACATATCAGATTTTTAAAATATTTGTAAATTCCTGGCACCAATAAATACCACTTCTTATATTGTTGTCAATATTTAACAATATTTCTTTAGGATTGCATTTCCAACATTAATTCCTTTAAAATAAATGAGTGAATGCAAGAATGGTATATACATAACTCATTGCATGCATGAGGTGACTGAATTGATTAATATATATATATATATATAAATATATACTATATATATATATATATATATATAGGAACCAGTAAGACCCCGACAGCTGAGCTCAAGCCGTTTCGACGGCTAATTCTGGACGGCTAATTCGAGTCCAGAATTAGCCGTCGAAACGGCTTGAGCTCAGCTGTCGGGTTCTTACTGGTTCCTATTACCCACTCTACTACCTCAAGTATTGAGTACTTTGGTGCGTTATGGTCCACCTGGTTCCTTACCACATTTCCTTCGTTATATATATATATATATATATATACGTAGGTCCCGGGTTGAGTCGGGGATAACCACAGTAAGTAAGGTACTCAATACATGGCAGAGCAAAATTTTTTTAGAAGGGGCTTCTTCTATAAAAGAAGCTCCTTCTATAATATATATATATATATATATATATATGTATATATATGAAAAGGGAAGTAATGTTCTATACAAAACAGTAGTTATAGAGAAAAGGTGAAATTGGAAATAGGAAATAGCACGGAACATATATTTAAGGGTCTATTTTTTTTTTTTTTTCCTTTCTTCGTTTCATCAAAGTGACGTTATTGAAAAAATTAGAACGCAATTCTTTTAAAAAAGAATTTTATAATACATATAAAGTATATAAAGTATTACGGGTTTCGATGTAAAATTCATCTCATCAAGTGTTGAGTATTACAATTAAAAATAATTAATAATAATTAAAAACATAAATTAAAGATTTAATATTAAGTGTTTGAGGTAATTCTATTAACTTACTTGTTGAGGACTTAATTTTAAATCTTTAATTTTTAGTTTTTAATTCTTATTAATTCTTTTTAATTGTAATATAACCCAAATTAAAATATATATGTACATATATATATATATAGAACGAATAAGTATAAAACATATGTATATCTGTCGTCAGAGCTAGTTATAACTATAGATTGCATGGTGCGAGATAACGCTTTAAC
>CAXHJY010000365.1:7500-27500 GCA_964016885.1 Eledone cirrhosa | reverse complement strand
GTAGGATTTGAACTCAGATCATAAAGGGCCGTAGCTCTATGCTGCAAAGCATGGCGTCCGACCTACTGACAATCCACCGCTCTTGGCAGAGAACAATAATTGTTTCTACTTTTGGCACAAGGCCAGCAAATATCCAGTGCATTACTGGTATTTTATTTTATCGACCCCGGAAGGATGAAAGGCAAAGTTAACCTCGGCGGGATTTGAACTCAGATCATACAGGGAGGTAACTCTATGCTTCAAAGCATGACATCCGACTCTCTCCCGATACTGCCAATCCACAGAAAAAAATAATGACAGCAGTTTCAAATCCAATGTAGGACATGTACATATAGTGTCAACTATACTTAAATATCTACAGTTCAGTTTTTAAACACAGAACAATAAGCATGTTTGCCTACAAGAGATGCGTGGATCGATTCCCCGAAGACGTCACTCTTTACATTCCGTCTTCAGGCTTTATTCAACTATCTCTATATATAAAACTGAGGATGTCTGACTGTGTGTGTGTGAATTTGAATCCCTAAAATTCGAGAAGCGCCCAACCGACTCTTTTCAAACTTTACACATGTAATACTTATGTTTCAGGGAGTGTTCTGAGCAAATAACATTTTCAATGCCCTAGGGACCGCATTAGGCGATATCTCCCTATAATTCTTAGTCTTTCTCTTTTTAGATACATACATATAACGACGCGCCCTTATAATATCTGTCTGTATGTCTGGCTGTCTACATTACGTCACTTCCCTGAGGATGTTTGTTTGCCTCTGTGTGTGTATGTGTTTGTGTGTGTGTGTGTGTGTGTGTGTGTGTGTGTGTATGTGTGTGTGTGTGTGTGTGTGTGTGAGTTTGAATCCCTAAACCTCGAGTAGTACCTAACCGATTTTTTTCAACCTTTACATGTGTATTACTTATGTTTCAGGGAGTGTTATGCACATAAGAAAATTCAACTTTTTGATCTTCTAGGGCCCGCATTAGGTGAAAAACTGTGTTTCTTAAGCATTTTAGGGGTGTTTTGAGGCGTTACGTGAGACCAATTTCCTTGAAATTGTAATTATGTATCAGTCAGTCTCTTCTTCATACCGTGAGCAAAGAAAATGCAACTTTTTTTATGGCCTAGGGCCCACATTAGGTGAATAATTTCATTTTTTCAGCTTCTTAGGGCTTTTTGGAGGCGTTACATCTAGCCGATTTTCCCGAAATTTCAAGGCATATTATGCACATAAAAAAAATTCATTTTCTTGATCCCCTAGGGTCCGCATTAGGTGAAAACCTGCATTTTTCCTGCTTCATTGAGGAAAATCTTATAGATTATCCAGCCATCAGAGTATTCGGTTTATTTTCTTTACATATTGTCCAGGCATGCAGTTTTTCCACGATTAGGTCTGTTTGCAGCCCGCGTTCCAAAATACCTTATCCCGTGCAACGCCGGGTACCACTGCTAGTTATTTATAAATCTCAACTATTTTTATAGTTATTTGCATTGTGACGAATCTATTTTCAAATTAAATCCATCATTTCTAATGCTTTGATATTTTCAATATGTAAGGGAATATTAACGAGCATATTAACTAAAATCTGGAGAATACTTTGAATATCAATCATTAGGATCGTTAACCGTAAACTACTCTGTCTGATGCACTATTTAAACGCCTCTAATTGAAAGGATTGTTTGTAAGTTAAAATATATCTACATCATCGTTAATACATCTCATTCCTTACAATGGTTTGTTTTCTTGATATTTACATAAATGTTTATATAAATGTTTCTTGCAGTCAGGTTCCGAAAGCCAATAAAATTGTCGGCCCAGCGAATACTGCACATCCTGTATTGTTTGGTGGTGTATATGCAAATACATTTAACTTTCAATATCCCTTTGGTAGCAGTGGGTACTGTAAAGTATTTCACCTCGTTATGGTAAAGCAGGGTTTCCCAACTTTTTGTTCAGCCAGCGCCCCCTTTGGGCACAAACATTTTTTGTCACCCCACCCCTGTCAAATTAAATTAAAAATAATGTACCGAATTCATCTTACATAGAAAGATGATACTTAGGTATTAGTGCAAAAGTAATTTTAATATTGTCTTAATTTTGCAAAGCCAAAAATAGTGTTTTTAGCTTAGGTGTAATTTTATAATTAAAACAAATTCAAAATTTGAATTTTGGAACATAAGATTTACCACGTTATCTGGTGTATGGCCGCAGTTCAAATTGGTACAAAACCTAAAACAAATGTATGTGTGTGTATCTGTGTGTGTGTGTGTGTGTGTGTGTGTGTGTGTGTGTGTGTGTGTGTGTGTGTGTGTGTGTGTGTGTGTGTGTGTGTGTGTGTGTGTGTGTGCGTGTGTGTGTGTGTGTGTGTGGTTGGGACTTTAATCACTGGGGGTCAATTTATGTTCAATCACAGAAAGGAATTCAAAATGGCGACACACTCACATACACATAATCATATATATACAAACATACCCATATATACAAACACATACATATAAGCCACTCCCAAAAGCCAGTTTGATCCAAAATTCTGACCACCATTCTTTGTACATTTGCACACAAATACACACATTCAGCTTTTCGGTTTTATTCATTGTTTCTTTTCTTTTAGTCGTCTGTCACCATTCGTTTGTTTTTTTTTTGGGGGGGGGGATCACTTTAGCGTCACCAGTTACACATGGTGCCAGGAATTCACTAGGCGTCGCCAAATAGTAAAAGTGTTTTTTAAATTTTTGAAAATTTGAAAGAAAAAGATTAGAAAGAAAAAAAATAGATAAATGCCTACCGCCCACCAGAGTATACCTCCTCCACCTAAATGAAATAAAACTCACAGCGTCCACGTTGGGAATCACTGTGGTAAAGTGTGCCGTTAACTGAGGAATATTTTCATACTTATATTCATAGACAACTTTGTCTTACAGGCTGGCCTCCTAAGTAAAATTCTATTAGCAGCATAGTAAAATTAAAACTCTTTCAATTATATTGTATTGCGGTAAAGGATATCAGCAACTTTTAAAGGGAGAGAAATAGGAAAGTAACAAAGTAAGACTGAACTGCCAAGAGATAAGCATTCTATGCACTATATTATTCTACCATATGTTTTAACGTAGTTAAAATTAATAGGAGAGAAATAAAATGTTGGTTGTGTCAAGTTTACGACACATATTTAATTCTCGGTTGCAATATCGGAACTCAATTATTATACGTATCTACGGCATTGAACATTAAATATTTAAAGATAATGAAGTAAAGGGGCTTTTGAACCCTAGATGTACGATGTGAAAGGACTGTCATAGCTGGGGTGTCTTTGATTATAACTCTGCACAGATTCGAGAAGATTTAGAGTTACAGCAATAACGAAATAACATAACGAAACCGGAAATCAACTTAGAGGAAGAGGATTATGTGATAGAGTGAATGGAATCTAGTTGACACAGACTGATAAAGAGACTAAAACGAACAGATTTTTTTTTTCAATTGTAGGCAATGGGTAATAATCATTTTTTGAATAATAGATAGCAATTCTACCAGAAAGAGAGAGAAAATCTAGATGACCATTCGGCTGGGTAGAGTTAGTATTCGAATCTCTATCCACTAAAAAGGAAATAGTGGATAAAACTATTCTATTTAGATTATCTCTGAAAAAAGATCGGGTGGTCACAGTCGGAATAGATTTGATCCTTTGGGAACTAGAGCAGGGCTGACTTCGAAATAAAAAGAAACCACAACTAAAGAATCAACTATATGAATTCCGTCTGAGATTGGATTTTTATTAAAGATTTACCTAAATAATCGAACTTATTTGATAAGTTGTCTTCAGAACAACGTGATAAAACCTACTGAGAGTTCTCTATATACTAACAAGGAGTATATAATGTAACAGTCAAATTGATCATGTATAGACGTATAGTCAATAACTTAAAAGGAAGATAATAAATATATCGATTTATTATGTATAGGTTTAGTACTTTTATTATTGATCATAAAACACAAACACAGATTCATTTTTTAAATTTCCAATGACTTAAGATCAAAGAAAAAAAAATTTAAAATAGAATGTCATCAGCTATTTGGAATACTTATTACTGTGAATATATATATATATATATATGTGTGTGTGTGTGTGTGTGTGTGTGTGTGTGTGTGTGTGTGTGTGTGTGTGTGTGTGTGTGTGTGTGTGTGTATATGTGCGTGCGTGCGTGCGTGTACATTTTTGTAAATACATTAATACATTATATTTATATATATATATATAAATATATGAAAATTCGGGACCCTCACGGCTGAGCTCCTGCTGTTTCAACAGCTAGATCTGTACAGTCCCAATGAAGGGTAATGACCCAGAAACATGTTGATTGTTCCTCAAAGCCAGTGTTGAACAAACAGGTGACGATTGGTCACCAGCACAGCTTCAAATCTGGCCGTTTGTTTACAAACGAATCGAACATTATTATTAGTGTTCGATATAACCCATACGTACATATGTATATGTATATATGTGTGTGTGTATATATATATATATATATATATATATATAAAATTAGAATTTTATTTCAGTCTATTGAACAGTTGAAATTATATAGTATTTTCTTAAGTACACATCGGCTGACTAGCCTCATTTGCATACCGAGCGAGTTACGGCTGGCCTTGCCGAATATTAAAACTAGAATTATCATTTTATTTCTCACCCTAGTGAAGCTGATACATAAATGTAAGTATGCACACGTACACACACACACACACATACACACATACACATTATATATATATATATAATTGTTTCTACTTTAGGCACAAGGCCAGCAAATACCCAGTGCATTACTGGTACTTTATTTTATCGACCCCGTAAGGATGAAAGGCAAAGTCAACCTCGGCGGGATTTGAACTCAGATCGTAAAGGGACGTAACTATGCTGGAAAGCATGGTTTCCGACCCTCTACCGATACTGCTACTCCACCGCCCTTATACCTATATATATATATATAATATGTGTGTGTGAAGGGCGAGAAAAAAATTCTAATATTATGGCCATTTCCATTTTGAGTTCAAATCCCGCCGAGGTCAACTTTGCCTTTCATCCTTACGGGGTCGATAAAATAAAGTACCAGTAATGGTACTGCCAAAAGTAGAAACAATTATATATATATATATATATATATATATATATATAACGTCTTATTTAAGACTATCACTCCGTCGTTTAGTAATTTTAGCAAACATAGTATACTTTGCTACAAGCAATTATGGTGAGGCAAGTCTGCGGTTTGAGGTCAACTTTTCTTCTTTCCTCATTCTTAATAGTTTCGTGTTGCCTGAAAATAGTCATGAGTGTTATACTTTTTCTTATAACTAAATCATGTTTGTATACGAATAGCTACAAAATATTTGGATTCTGATAATTGTTCTCTATTTCACATTACCATGGTAGCTATTTGTATTTATCTGTGTTCCTTCTAACAATTGTCTCCCACCTCTAGTTCTTCTCGTCTTACAGACCTCTATAGTCTTTCATCGTCGTTACCTCTTTTATTTAGACATGATATATACTTACTAAAAGACTTAATTATTTTTGCTACAAGTATCACTAGACATGTATCACCATCGTGTAAGTTTATCTCATTATAATCACTAGTATTTGTTGTAAAGAATGATAGCATTGCCGTTAGTGCTGATAGGAATGGTTTTGTTTTTATTTAAAACTAGTGTAGATGTGAATATATAATCTTGGATTCGTTGTTAAACGTTGGGGGATTGGCAGTATCGGTAGAGGGTGGGACGCCATGCTTTGACGCATAGAGTTACGGCCGTTGCGACTCTGAGTTCAAATCCCGCCGAGGTTAACTTTGCCTTTCATCCTTACGGGGTCGATTTAATCGACTTTCCCCTCCTCTAAAATTGTTGGTCTTGTGCCTAAGTCAGAAAACATTATTCGTTAAACACACACACACACATACATGTGAGTGTTTATTTTTGTGTGTGCGTCAGCGTGTGTATGTGCAATTATGTATATGTGTGGATGCGTGCGTGTATTTTGTAACATCAACTTCATGAATACCAGATTATCTTTCCTTGTTTCACTCGATCTGCTAGAAAGAGCAGCCAAATTTCAATGAAAACACAAGCCATGGTTTTGGAAAAGGAGTCTTATGCTTCATAACGTATTTAATATACGAAAAGATGGGATAGTCATGACTAGACGGCATTTGTCACCAACTTTTATCATCAACTGTTTAAATAAGATATCTCCGCAAAGCGGGAACCACCAAAACAATGCACGATACTCCCTTTAGCGAGAAACTTACAATCTTAAAAATAGGTGTCGCATTGGATATGGTTGGGTGCCCCCCAAACACACACAAAAGAAAAGCAACTTGATAGGGACTCCTCTTATATGTCTTCAATGGTGTTGGCATAATTGTGGATAAATAAAATTTATATCAAAACATATCTACATAAAAGTATTTCCATAATTTGTAATATTATTCTGCTTGTCATTAAACGTGCACTGGTGTTATGCTTTCAAAAATCCTATAAATAAAAGATTTGAGTGTTATGCTTACAAGAACCTTAACTATGGAACGAAATCGAAGACATAATCGAACATTTCAACGAATGAAACAATGTTATGAAGCTCTATAAATTTATGTACCAAAATACAACCCGCGTATTTCCATGGGTCACCCTAGTTTAAGATCAATTCGATATTTCTGAATATTCGCATTTCTTTACTTCCGTTTCTTCATTATTTTTTTTTCTTTCTATATTTTATTTTATTCTTCCTTCCTTTATTCTTATATTTTATTACCCCCACATTTCAAGAATTTCCATTTGCGCCACTTCAATTCATTTTCTTTACACCGCATCTCGTATTTTTTTTATTTATGTCGTATTTTCTCGTATACAAATGTATAGTTGTGTTTATTTGAATATACCTGAATGCATGTATGCGTGCATGTATGTATGTATGTATATATGTATGTATGTGTGTATGTATGTATATATATATATATACAGAGAGAGAGAGAGAGAGAGAGAGAGAATAAGAATAAAAAGGAGGTGTTGCATAGATTTATTGCTCAATCCTGGTTACAATCCTGGTTTCTCAAGCAGCTTGCTCGTGACCTGGGTTGGCACCCCGGATCAGACTCCAAATTTACCTGATCCTCATACCATATATATATATATATATATACATATATATATATACATATATATATATATATACAAATATATATATATACATATATATATATACATATATATGTACATATATATATATATATATATATATATATATATATATATATATATATATATATATATATATATATATATATACATATATATATATACACATATATATATATATATATACATATATATATATATACATATATATATATACATATATATGTACATATATATATATACATATATACATATATATATATACATATATATATATATATATATGTATATATATATATATATATATATGTATATATATATATGTATATATGTATATATATATATATATATGTATATATATATATGTGTGTGTGTGTTTAAATTACAATGGTTCTTCTACGTTTTGATTACTTTAATTTAAAACACATTCTCAGATCAAGACACCTGGCAGAGAAGTATATAATTCGGCTCGATGGCAGATCAAGCATCGTAGTACGAATTCAGTCAGGGAACTAACATTATATATACCCCAAGTATCGAGTACGCTCCGGAATAATGGTATATATATATATATATATATATATATATATATATATATATATATATATATATATATATATATATATATATATATATATATATGTATATATATATATATGTGTGTGTCTGTGTACTTGTACTCCAGGAAATAACACCTGATGGGTGTTCTTGTTTTATGGCCTTCTTCTTCTTCTTCTTCTTCTTCTTCTTCTTCTTCTTCTTCTTCTTCTTCTTCTTCTTCTTCTTCTTCTTCTTCTTCTTTCTTATTTAATTGAAATATCATTATTGTGCTCAGTGGTGTTTGTACTCGTCTCAGTTGAAAGCTTTTAGTAGCTTTCTATTGTGCTGAACATTTTATGTTTTGTTATCGAGATTAGTTACTTCTGTCGTCGCTGTAGCTTCCGTTGTTGTAAGTTTTATCTTATCTGGGACATATGTTGTCAACGGTAGTTTTAGACCTACCGGACAGAAGAAATTGATCCACATCAGAAAATAATGACACACGAAAACGGGGAAACTGGCGTTTGTAATGAAGACACTCAAATATAGCGAGAAACATGAATATTTAAAAATATATATATAGCCTTCACACACATATCTTCGTTAGTGCCTGTCTTATATATGCCACACACGTACCATACCCACGCACACAGACACACACGTTAAATATTTGTGGTAGTTACTGAATGTGTCCTGATCAGGCATTCGATAAAACGTTCGATCAATTTAAGGTGGCGCAGACATATGTCATTATACATTCCAGCCGTCCACTTTAAATTGAAGAAGTGAGATCTGGCCCCAATTTCTAGGAGGTAGAGGGTTAATTTTCCTTGTTTTCTGATTTAGTCTGTACATATATTTTACATAGGGGAATGTTTAATTAGGTGTAGGGTAATTGGAGTAAATGATTACATTCAAGACAGGAAATTGAATATGCCATGTGTGGTTAATTGATTTAGTTACCTCAGAGACAGACATACATACAGACACATACATATCTTTCTCTCCCAAGCTCTCCCTCTATATATGAATATTTTAAGGTAAGTTTAACATGGATAAATCTAGAACATGTTTTTAATTAGAAACGATCATTGTGAAAAGACATGTATACATAATTATTAACAGAAAATGAAGAGGTTTTAAGCTGAATTTCAGAGATGTTCCTACTCATCAGATAATGGCTACTCTTATCATTCTGTGTACGAAGGAATATTACTATTTCTTTCTGAATCAATCCGTATGGAACGGAAGTGTCGTCTTTTAATCCACGCGTGATTCTGTTATCCCCATCCAGAGTAAAGAAGTTTTACTGCAAGGCAAATTCTCTTTTCTCCACACCTTTCTAGTTCTACTTAAGAAAGTTGCTCGGAATTTTATCATAGGGTTCTTTAAACCTCGTCCACTATAATACCCATTTCACAATAGTTCATAGATTGAAAAATAACCTGTACCTGATAAGTAAGCCCAGTATAAATAGGAATCAAATCACGGTTGCTAATGCAGTCAAATATATTATATGCACAAAAAACATACACACACATACAAAAAACCGGATAGATCTCTCAAATTATATCTAGTTTGGCCAAGCGATCATAAATCGCAAACATTTCTAAGGATGTATTAAATATGACGCCCACTAACCCAAAATAAATGCATCTCCACACAATGCACTTGTTGAGAAAGTTGAAACATCGAGAGTCCGGAACGTGTTGCTCTTTCTTTGGTGAGAAAACCTTCTATCAGGAGCAAAAGGTCAAAGGAAGGAATGGCGGATAGTTATACAGAGATCCTCAAACGCTCCAACAGTGTTTTCGGCAAGTGGTTCTGTAAGTCGTACACAACGAAGGAAATGTCATACATCTTCACTTCTTTCTTAGGGAGTGTTGGTGAAGGTTGTGTGCAAAGGAAGATCGTACACCTACTAGGAATACTCTGCCCCGTCACATAAGGCCAATACGAATAAGCATGTATGATTTACAATTTCCACCACTCCGGCACCCCCAAAATATGGCTTCATAGCTCTCCAGACCTGAATGCATTGGCCTACTACTTAAAGAGGGAAATCAATCAACTTACACATAACACTATTATAATATTTCCGAAGTCCACCATAACAATTAGAATGCCTGGAATATATAATGATCATCTGATTAGAACATATCAACGTTTCAGACGTTGTATTGAATCAGTCATCAACGCCAACGACAATTTCATTACGTAGACGCGTCAGGATGAAACTCAGGTTTATTCCTTCCAATTTCTACTTAAACAAAGCTCTTCGTTTGTGAGCTATGTGTATTTTATTTAATTCATGCAAATGTCCTCACTTATCTCAGAAACCCTGTATACACACATATTTGATGGGTTAAAGAGAAAAGGGCTCATGAATATGTTCAGCATTTACAAATAAGAGTGGTGTTTTAATTTGTTTTATCGAAGTATTATCTGACTGGTACTACTCACACAAAAATAAAACCGATTGGCCAATATGCTAGAAATTTCTCTCAAATCACATTATAAACACTTCTACGTGATTGTCGGTAGCATTTGAACTGAGAACGCCAGGTTATCTCTTCCCGTGAAGAAAAAGAATTTGGAAAAAGATGAAGAAAAGAAAAGGAAAGATGGAAAGAAAGAAAGAAAGAAAGAAAGAAAGAAAGAAAGAGAGAAAAAGAAGAAGAAGAAGAAGAAGAAGAAGAAGAAGAAGAAGAAGAAGAAGAAGAAGAAGAAGAAGAAGAAGAAGAAGAAGAAGAAGAAGAAGAAGAAGAAGAAGAAGAAGATAACTATGGAGTTGGAAGAGGAGGATAAAATGGAAAGAGGACAGCAGGAGATATTGTGTTTCTGTTTTTTCTCCTCGAACTGTAATTCATGCTGTTATTGTCTCAAAGTGTTTTCATTTTCCCTACCGCACTCTCCTGTTTATAGAATGATTGTTATCACTTATTCTTCAGCGCGATTCGATCTGTCTCTGTCACTTGTTACAGGTGTATACTATCAAGTCAATGACCATGTCAACAAAATTGCTGACTTTCTACACTTTTTTTATACAACTATATCAATTACTTTATATCTATACATTTATCTCTCAAAAAGCTATCATTTCTTCCTTCTTAAATGCATTTCCATTTACACTTTACTTTTTCTTTTTTCTTTGCCATTTCACTCTTCAACCGCCTTCTACATGTTTTGTATACATATATGGATATGTGGATATGTACGCACGCACAAAGTATATACATGTATTCTCTATTGTTGTATGAGCCTATATATGTGTTATTGTGTTTATATACATATATATATACATATATATATCTGTGCGTGTGTGTATATATATATATATATATATATATATATATATATGCATAGCTGTATAGCTGTGTATGTATATATTATTGTATATAAATGAATGTATAAACCCGACCCCGGCTGGTAGTGGTTTCGGATTGTAAGTAGCAAACCTTTCATAGTATATTCCTTTCTTTATACTGCCTCTGCTCCTTTCTATGCGTCGAGCACTACCCTGATTTGGTCTCCATGGATGTGATGACGTCATTTCATATATATATATATATAAAAAAAAAAAAAAATATATATATATATATATATAATTTCCATTTTGACGCTATAGTCACTTATATATTATGGAATACTGTTGGCTTCTTGCTACAATAATTTCTATACTTTTCATTTATATAAATATATATATATATATATATATATATATATGTGTGTATATATATATATATACATACACAGACACAAACCCACACGCACAGACCCACATGCATACACGTTTGATAAACAGGCGAAACTCCAGAGTACCAAGACTCGCTATTCAGGTTTAATAAAATGAATATTAAAACTCTACTCCGGAATTGAGTACTCTTTTCGCTCAGCTGTCAATCACACACAGACATAGACAGACACACACACATACCCCCCCCCCCCCCATATATATATATATATATATATTTGACAAGCAGCACATATATAAATCTACAAACACAATCGCACCATTTTTCTCACTCTTCTATCATTCTCACTGTGAAAATATTTCCGTATTTTCATTTATTCGTATCTTTCTTCATCCATTACTTTCTCTGATCCTCTCTGCAATTATCTTCCTAACTAACTCCTTGCTACCTCTCGCTCTGATGTAACAACACTTGTCTCACTAGAAATAACATAAACATCACTGATATGAAAGCTTCTGTGAGTGTATGTATTTTACGTCCGTGTGTATATTTATGTGTATGATATGGTGAAAGCCGCTGTTAATAGCTTTCTGTCTTTGATGCTATCGTCTATGTATGAAACGTAAAACCATCGTTTTTAAGTGATAAAGGAGTAGAGATGAATGATCGTGTAGGTAAGGCGAGGCTTATATATATGACTATTAGATACTTGACAACGGTGATCAAGGCAACCCCTTCCTATGTTTTAGAAACTTTCTCTAAACAAACATCCTTCGCTCATCCTCTTTATATTCCCATTCTCAAGTACATCTAACGAGAACAACGTTTGCAACCCTATCTATGCTGAACTGCTAGAAATACCGGCTTGCTTTCTTCTGGTCCCTTAGATTCTGTCCTTTTAATTCAATACAAAGCCTAACACACACACACACACACACACACACACACACACACACACACACACACACACACACACACACACACACACACACACACACACACACACACACACACACACACACACATATATATATATATATATATAACAAACCCTCCATCTCCATTCTATTTTTGAAAAGCATAAGAAATGTGAAACCGGTAAAGGAAATAAATAAATATTCTTTAAAAAACTCCAGTTGCATTTTCGATTTCTTTTCGTTATACTTTCACCCGTGTAGGACATTTCGTTTTTTATTTATTAACAGAAAACAACTCATTTTCATATATATATATATATATACGATTTCGAATTATCGATCTAGATCAAGGGTGGAAGATTTTTTCTGCATGAAGAGTGCACCGAATTAGGCCACATTTTAAATAAAAAAAAAATTGCCTCAGTTATTTTATTTAAATATAGTTAATGTAAATAACGGCATATAATTGAGATTTTCTACCATTAAAAATTAGTTGAAAAGATTAGATGCTAAATAAAATAAAATTAGCAAATAGTCACTCGAACGTGAAGGTTTCCTTTCGAACATGTTGCTTCTTCCAGAAGGGTGCATTCTTTCGGAAGGCCACATACCACGTAAGACCGCAGGTTCCCCACTCCCAATCTAGATTATCACTGTAACTGAACGTGGTTATTTGAGCTACAAGAAATTGCAACCGAATATTCCTCTACCCAGAATTTACTGAAAAAATTCATACGCGACATACTTTTAAAAGAGAGTGTAGTACTAGCCATACTTCTAACAGTATGGCTAGAGTACTTTTGATCACTTGTCTACTCACTCAGAGGTTATTTGCAACTAAAAAATAATTACAACACCAACATTATCATCATCATTATTAACCTCATCATCGTCATCAAAAACAACAACAACAATATAAACAACTATGAAAGAGATAAACGCTCTGTACTTATAGGTTTTAATAGAAGTAGATACAAACGAGTAAATTACGATTTGAATTAACCTACATATTAGTATCGTACACTCATTGCTGCATAGTTTAACCATTGCAACAAAAAATGCTGAGTGATATATTCGAGGAAGAGAATTAATTCCAAATCGCTGTAAGATCTTCCAACTAAACATAGGACCGCTGAGCATGGAAAGTTATTTAATTAAACCTCTCTCCGAATAATTATACCCATATGTTGAATCAATTAATAAGTTATTCACTGAAATTTGCCACTGTTTAAGTGTCATCATGCAGAAAACATAGATATTTGATATACAAGTTAATTAATAAAAGCGATCCTCTTGATCTACGCGAGGTCATATTTTCACTCTTTGATGGATTCATTTTACTATCAGTTTCCACTACTTCTCTGCTAGTCTTATTTCGCTTTGTGATAGATAATGAGAACAAGAGGTTTAATTTACAGAAAAATCTACAATTTCGCAAATGTCCATCAACGCCGAATAAAGGAAAACTAGGTAGCGTAAAATTGCCAACTGCAAACAGATTGGCAAAAGTTGCAATAGGTAGCCAAAGGCTACCACCTCATTATGATCAAGTAAGATGAACAGATGATTGAACTCTTATAGACGAGTGTTTACTTTGCTATGTCTAATAATCTAGTGTTATTTTTGCACATGCATCATATGATGGCAGCCTCATATATATATATATATATATATATATATATATATATGTACTTAGAAAATTTACATCTGTATTTTGCAAAAAGTTATGTCTACAAGTATTAACGAATTTAACTAATAAATCATGTTGCAACCTGTAACAATGAAAATGCGGATGGAAAACAAAATATAAAGATATGAAACAAAATATGACATGTATTATGCTGACAAGAATTATTGCGTAAATTATTAATATTTAGCCTCAGCATATTTAGAAGACAATAAGTAGAGTTGAAACAAATAGAAAAATATGTAAAAAGACTAATGGAAAGAAAATGATCGTGAGATTCGACGAAGGAAACAATGTTATCATTGGTTTTTCATTGCAAATACTAATTGTTGGCTGCAAATCCTGGCAGACAGAACAACGTGAAATAATGTATATTGAACAGCAGATGATCAAGTCAAGGAATTGAACAACCAGCTCTATGATCACGAGTGTGTCACACAAAGCCTTGTGTGACAGACTCGCGAGCGCGCGTATGTATGTGCCTGTATGTATGAGTGTGAGGTGTATGTGGACGTGTATGAGTGTGTGTGTGTGTATGTGCGTGTGTAAACTAGCAGAGAGAGTGGAATATGTGTATACGTCACATTTTGTATGGAGTTAAAATGACCGATAAGTCATCTTTGTCTTTCACCCTTACGGAATCGATACATAAATGCCAGTTAACAATTGTGTTCTGATAAAATCAATTGAAATACTTCTAACATTGTGTCTCTGCTAGATTAAATCCCATATTTGAAGTAAATGAAACATACTGATAGTAAAAGTACTGATATATTTATGGCCTATATTTATTTGACAGTATCAAATACTGTACCTTTATTATATAATATCTAACAGTATGTTGTGTAAAATAAGGTACACAAATATTTTCTATAAAACCTTTGAAGCTTTTCTACGAACAGATATGGTGAAAGAAGTTAGGGTTTGACATACCAAATAAAAAACCAACAACTACCCCGAGATATTGGCACCAGTATTATCAACATCAATAGAGGTATGTATATTTCTCAATATCTATATGAACCGTAACAAAACACAAGCATTTCTCCATTCTCTCGATGCAGAACAACATCTTCAATAAAACATTCAGAGAATTTTCATATATTTTACAATGCTCAGTAGAATTTAAGAACATTCGTTGATTTTTCTTAGTATTACTGAAGTTTTATTGTGACATCAGCTCAAGACCTAGATATATATATATAACATAACGATTGTTAGTGAGAATTGGATTTGTTGTACTAATACAGACACACAGACACATACATATATATACATATATATATATATATATATATATATATATATATATATATATATATATATATATATATATATATATATATATATATATATATATATATATAAAGGTTAACATATACATAAAGTTATAGATATATATATGTGTTGCAACTGTTCACTTTTAAGCTCTATGAAGAATTAATAAATTAAAAAATCAGAGCATTATATCATCAGACATATATATATAGAAGTGGTTGCACAACAGATAGTTCACCATACCGAGAACAATTGTATCACCTTAGCGGATCGTTCCTGTTCCTATAACTATACACATCCCGAGCTGAAGATCCGCTAAGGTGAAACAATTGTTCTCGGTATGGTGAACTGACTGTTGTGTAACCACTTCTACCTAACTCGTCCTTTGGGCTGAGTGCTCTACCACTACGGATATTACCTTCCAGTGTTCCACCACTATATATATATATATATATATATATATATATATATATATATATATATATATATATATATATATATATATATATATATATATATATATATATATGTATATATATATATGTATATATATATATTGCATGAGTAAAAATATCTATCTATCTATGATATGGAAATATATTTATGTGTGTGTATATATATATTTATGTATGTGTATGTGTATATATATATATATATATGTATATGCATGTGTGTGTGTGTGTGTATGTGTATATATATATATATATGTGTTTGTGTGTGTGTATATGTGAGTATATGTGTATGAGTGTTTATATATGAGTGTGTGTACATGTATGAGGTGTGTACATACACACATATATATATGTGTGTGTATATATATATATGTATATATATATATATGTGTATATATATATATATATATGTATATAGGTAGGTATAGGTGTGTAAATGTTGATATAGATATGTATGGATATGTGTGTGTATATGATTATGTGCACATGTGTAAATGTGTATTTAGGTTTGCATCTATTTGTGCGTATGTATATTTTTGGTTGGATATCAATATAACTGTACCTCTCTACATATAGTGTGGATATATGCACTTTGTAATCTATGAAATGTATGTGTTTTAACTATGCCAACATGTATTTATCTGAGTTTGATTATTTATACATAAATATACTTGATAGTATTTTAGAGCGTATCATATGGTGCAATTTACCACACCGTACTATATTGTGTTGGTTATGTTGTATATTATCGCATTACCTTATTTCATTATCTTATTATAATTTTCCTTTTTTAATATACTATCTTTCCTAGCCATAATTTTAATTTATATTCACCTAAAACTCAATACAACACTAATCACCATTTATTTTTACATTTATTTTTATTTTTACATCCCTTTTAAACTTCACTATACCAGATACATTCAACTATCAGTTTGACAATCCCTTTCCTCCTAATAGATTTTTATGCCAATTCTACTATTAACACCATTCAACCATTCCTTTCAAAGGGTCATGACCTCAACTAAAGTGTATTACTTTTCATCTTAACACCATATGAAAAAAACGATTTGATTGGTTAGTTCTTCCACACACCAAACAAGGACAAGATACTAACATACTACTAATTCTGAATAAAATTATTATTGCTTTTGAAAACAGCTGGTGATATGCATGTAAGTAAATATTCTCTTTATCTGATATTTTGTAACTAACCTTACATAGATCAATAACGGAGTATAGCTACAATGTATTATCATTACCTAGAAACGATCGTAAAGCAGTTAAGTATATCTCTAATGACTTGATTTTATATATATATATATATAAAGAATATATATATAGAGAAAGATATATACTGATAGCAAAAACACGTACAAATACAGAGATAGATAGATGTTGAGAGAGAATGAGAAAGAGTTAATGAGAGAGGGAGAGAGAGAAAGAAAGAGAGAGAGAGAAAGAAGAGAGGGGGAGGGGGAGTGTGGGAGAGGGAGAGAGGGAGAGAAAGAGAGTGATAGCTCTAGCGGTTGCTTCATCTGGAATTACCGCAACACTTTTACTTGGAGGTCGGACAGATCATTCTGCTCTCAAATTAAACTTGAGCGTTAGTTTCAATGAAATGTCCATGTGGCATATAAAGAAGAACTCAGGAGACTTTGGACAGAAAGATATCCGGAAAGATATCCAGAATAGTCCAACAATGATTAGTGGAATCACTGTCGTTTCATCAGGGGACTTCCCAAAAATTTACCTGCGATATCAGATAACAATCACACCGATAAAGTTCGAGATTGTCTAAAAAATCGTGAACTATATGGCCATGTATCACAAAACTCAATTTAAAAACCAACATGCGGGCACAACCTCACGGCGACAATATTTTTGCAGAGGTTGTTCAAAAGTGTCTGAAACTTGGTGAAAGCAAAATATCCCTTGATACTAAAGGATATTTTGACCCTTCATCATTTGCTAATGTTGTGAAAAGCGTTGATAGTTTAATTAATGTTCCCCAATTTCGAAATCCACCATTCCAACGGGGAGTGGCTGAGCGAAAGGGCAGTCCTCGTCCCCGAAACATCACAGTAATTACTATGAACAAAACTTTCACAAATGATCCCTGGAGGTAGCCAAAACTAAATATGTCGATGAGGAAGCAGCTGTTTATTATCCCGTTGAATTTATCAAAATTCTGGAACCGGGCCGTATGCCGCCGCAGAACTCTGAATTGAATAAGGGTGCAGCCATCATGCTTCTTGGAAACCTGGATCAGACAAAATTATGGAATGGGACGCATGTGGTTTTGACTGAACTTCAACCTTACATTATGGAAGACAAAATCCTCTCTTGTTGTGGTACGGGAGACATCGTACTTATAACTAGAATGCCACTAATATCAACAGATGTCCCTTTTCATTTCAAACGATTGCAATTCCTAGTGGGAGTCTGGTACGCAATGACCATCAAAAAATCCCAAGGTCAAACACTATATGTTGTCGGTTTCCATTTAGAAGAGGGCTGTTTCTTACATGGCCAGTTGTTTAATGGTTGTTCCGTTTCATATATTCTCCGAAGAAAAAGGTTAAGAACATTGTATATACTGAAGTTCTATGAATCTATTCTATAATAAGAAGCGTGTATGTCTGTCCACCCGTTACACATTGTCTATAGAGGGATGGAAATACTACTCAACTTGCTCCTCTCTCTTACTAATTAAAATGTATCATATGAACAAACGAAAATATGGAAATTTTATGGTGTGAGTGTGTACGTGTGTGAGTGTGTACGTGTGTGTTTCTGTATGTTTGCGTATTTCTGGGTGTATCTGTTTCTGTATGTCGTTCAACTTACAGACAACGCAAAATAAACTTTAAAAAAGACTTTCACTATAAGGACAGGTTGTTTTTGTTGTTGTTGCTATTGAGAGAGAGAGAGAGAGAGAGAGAGAGAGAGATAGAGATAGAGAGTGTGTGTGTGTGTTTGTGTGTGTGTGTGTGTGTGTGTGTGTGTGCGTGTGTGTGTGTGTGTGTGTGTGTGTTTCGCTATGTCCCAAGGAAAACCAGTCTACAGATAGTGTTTTATCATTTTCGCAGAATACATTTTTTTATTATTTTCTTTATTACTTTCTATATTTAAATATTCTATATAAGTTTTTAAAATTATGTAATACAATATTTAAATACCGTTTAAAATCTTTTATTTTAAGGAAAATGGGTATCACGATAGATTGCAATAGGTGACAATAGATTCCAATAAATTTGAGCACAGTACAAAAGGGCTGAAGGCCGGGTAACCGCTAGTATATATATATATATATATATATATATATATATATATATATATATAGAGAGAGAGAGAGAGAGAGAGAGAGAGGGGTGGGGAGGTTTCATAGAAAACAACGCGTATAGCTAAATAGGGAAAGCGAAATCTCACAGGAGTATATTTTAAGATTACGTTTTCTTTAATTACGTTTTCTTATCAAATATTCAATATTAAAGATTCTAAAAAGGTTTTTTCTTGTATTCTGTGAGCAGTTTGAATATGAGTGAGTTTTCTGTCAAAATGTATTGTTATATATAAGTGTTCTTAATGAAGGTGCGGGTGTGAAGGTGGAGGTGTGTTTCAGCAGGTCACGATTTAATATATACTCGAATAATGTCGGTAGTTGACCAGTCACCACATTAGCGTTAAGCCGAAGATATTATTAATGAAGGCATATGCGAGATAATCGAACAACTTGAGTTTTCTCGTCAGAACTTCTTTTTTCTTATAAGAAATGAAACGATTAACTGGCTGTAGGGACAAGTATTTTATAATACTCTCTGTCTTTGACAATTGTAACAAAATCTAACAATAATAACATCCAAGCTGAAACACTATGTGACCATACAATCATTTAGTTATAGCTTAATGAACACAACCACAAGGATATGGTCCGACTGCGGAAGAGCCGAACTCCCACTGTCATAGCCTCCATCTCTCTCGCCCTCCCCATCTCTCTCGCCCTGCCCATCTCTCCGTATGGAGAGAAAATGGGGTCCCACGTGCTGGCCTCCCCACAGCCCCCGGCGGACAGAATGGAGAAGGCGTTTCCCCGGAGGATGGTAAGGGAGATGCGCTGGAAGAGCCATTCCAACTGGCGAGGCTCACACCTGCGGCTGGCCAGCTCAGCACCTATCGTGGTGAATAGGGAGGTATCCCTAGGGCCAAGGACACCAGAAGTCTCCACACCTGCGGTTGGCCAGCTCAGC
>CAXHJY010000364.1:17500-20000 GCA_964016885.1 Eledone cirrhosa | reverse complement strand
TTTAATCTCTAGTGATGAAATGGCAGTCAAGTTGATGTGTTGCTGCTGGCAGTATTTCAGCTTGTTGATTTTTTTGTTCGTTCTCTTAATTTTTCTGATGAGCGTTTTTCTATTTCTAGGGATTCTGCTCTTAGATTTGTTTATAGTTCTTAATGGGGTGTGTTTAGCACATATGTTTGTAACAGTGTCCACAAATGTCTGCCAGGACTTTTTGATGTTAGTGGGTGTATGAGTATGCGTGAAGGACCAGTCGACATGTGCAAGATCATGACTGATCGCTTCCCAGTTTGCATTGTGGAAATCCATAGCGTCAAACGGATGGACAGGAGAGATGACATTGGGTTTGTATATTGGACGGTGGAATCTCAGATCACAGAGAACCATGTCATGATCAGAGAGTAGAGTTTTCTCCACTGCAATATTGTGGATATTGTCAGTGTGATTGCTGAAAATTAAGTCTAGGACGTTTTTGTGGCACCTCGTTGGTTCGAGCACCAGTTGGGATAGGAAGAAATCATCCATGAAGTCAAGAAGCGATTCCACAGCTTCCCTGTCAGAGGTTGAGGCAGAAGAACCTGGTGGCAGGCTGTTTGTGGACCAGTCAACTCCGGGGAGGTTGAAGTCCCCCATCATTAAGATGTTGTCAGGGTGACACTCTTGGATGAAACACTTTATGCTGTTGAGGCATTCCTTGAAGCATGGTACAGGCGTTTGGGGTGGCCTATAGAGCCCAACTACTAATAGGTTGTTGGTTTGACTGAATACAGTGACTGCTTCACAGTATCCATTAGTGAATATGTTCATAGCATCTGTTGAGAAAGAATTATGGACATAAATGGCAGTTCCGCCCTTTCTTCTGCCAGCGCGATCAGCACGGATGGCTTTGAAATTTTTCACTTTCACCTCGGCTTCCAAGTGGAGGTTACTGAGATGGGTTTCAGTGAGGACGAAGAAAGGGATGTGGTTTGGATGGACATCAATCCAGTCCTCCAGGAATTTGATCTTCCATTTTTGAGTATTGGTGGAAGGGCTGATGCCTTGGGCGTTAAGCAAAAATGTAGAGGCGAGAGTGGATGGTTTTAATTGTTTTGGTGTGTTGTTAATTTGTTTGTTTGTTAATGGCAGCAATGGGAGTTTGTGCAGTGGGGTGATAGTGGAGGGTGGTGCTGGGTGATAGCTCGAATGTTTTTTTCCAGTTCTTTTGCCAGATTCATTATGGCTAAAAAAGAGGAAGAAGTTTCCTGTTTAGAAAACTGTTGGTGACTGTGGTAGTGGTTATTTTTATGTAGGTTATGGTTTTTGTTTTTGCTTTTATTTTTAATTTTATTTTCATTTGTCCGACGGGTCCCCGGGAGATGGGTAAAGGGACAATCCCGGTCTAAACACAATCTGTCTCGCAGCGAAAAGCGGCAGATTTGTGGATTCCTTGTTTGAGTTATTGGTGGTTGTGTTGGTGTTAAATTAGAGTATGTATTATGGTGGTGGCTGTTTGTGGGGATAGATCGTTTTGTCCTAGGTAAATGGGTGAATTTGCAGCCACTATCCGTACATATTCTATAGCGTAGAGAGTAGCGGCAAATGATGGGGTTTCGAGTGGGTGGGTATGTGGGTGTAAATGTTGTGAGAGGTGTAGATGATGGTTTGGGTAGGATTTGACGACCTTTGTGGACTGTGGGAGGGAGAGTTCTTGTTCTGGTATTAGAAGGTAAATTCCTTGACATAGCAGTAGACAAAAATGTAGTAGTAGTAGTAGTAGTAGTAGGCAGAGATGTTGGCAGTGGTGATGATTGGACTGCTGGGCCAGAGAAAGGATGTGGCGTTTCATGCTGTGAGACAGAGGTTACTGGGGGGTCAATAGTTTCATTTAGTAGATCGGCCATTGTTGATGAATCAAGGAGTGGTTCACACTGTTGTTGTCGTTGTTGTTGTTGTTGCTGTTGTTGATGTTGTTGTTGTAGCTGTTGTTGTTGTTGCCGTTGTAGCTGCTGTTGTTGTTGTTGCTGCTGCTGGACAGCATTCGAAGAAAGAACACACCGTAGTTTATCCAAATGTTTATTGATTAATTTAAAAGCAATTTCGATTTGCTTTAATTTATTTTGAATCTGTTGTTCAGATCGAGTTTTCAAAAATTGAACTGTACGTTTAGCAATGTCGTTCAGAGATGAAGCATCTATGTCTTCTGTTTGGGTAAGGCAATGCCATGTGTTTATTAGAATGTCGATTTCATTATCAGACCAGTTCTGTTTGGATTTTTGCTGGTTAGCCATTCTAGTTTTGAGTGTGTGTGTTTTAGTTAAGTATTTCAATATATATATATTTTTTTAAAATTTATTTTTGATTTATTTTTGTTTTTTGTTTTTCTTGTGTGTGAGTGAGAAGAGTATATATATAAATATGAGTATATATATATATATATATATATATATATATATATATATATATATATATATATATATATATATATATATATATATATATATATATATATATATGTATATTC
>CAXHJY010000364.1:0-12500 GCA_964016885.1 Eledone cirrhosa | reverse complement strand
GTATGTTTTGTGAAGGTATGTATACCTTCTCGTACGTATATTTGACTGTTATAGCGTATCATTTTTACATATTCTGGTATTTAGGGTTTGGCTATGTGTATACGGGAGTTTTGCGTCCGCGTGAGTGTGCAGGTTCGTACGTATGGTGGGTGTGTGTATATGTGTACTTCTTGTTTTAGTTGACTTAAGTCTCCGAACATTCGTGTATTTATATGTAGGTATGCGTGTGCGCTTGTTATATACGCATTTATTTACTTATATACGTTTATATAATTATTTATTTATTTGTACACAAGCATACACACACATATTTATATGTGCGTGGTTTTGTATACCCATGGTAAGGTTTTGCGTATGCTTGTGTATGTACGTATCTGTTTGCGTGTATGTATTTATTTGTTCCTATTACTTCTGTATTGTATTTATTTACTTTGTTCTTAACTCTGTAGCGGAGATTCATTTGGTCTCCTAGTTAGAATTTTAGTCTACGATTTCTGCTATACCATTTACGTGGTTTTGTCTTTGCGTGCTATTGTTCTCCACGCTCCACATATGACTTATTATCTTCGCTTTTTCGTTCATTGCCAGAGAACGTCTCTATGCACCACCTAAGAGAACATTAGTCTACGACCTCTTTTATACCATAAACGTGGTTTTGTCTTTGCGCGTAATTGTTTTTCACCGCTCCTATTAATGACGTATTATTCGTTTTTTCCCGTTCTTTGCCAGCGAACGTTACCACGAACCAAAGTATCGTCTTCCTGTCTTCCTCCGGTTGCAACGTTTTTTGAAATATCCAGTTCTGCGTTTACAGATTGACTTTGTTAGTTTCAGAAGATCCCGTTAAGGGTGAAAGCAGCGATTCTTTGCTTAAACTTTAATCTGTTATTTTAATAAATATATATATATGTATATATATGTATATATATATATATATATATATATATATATATATATATATATATATATATATAACGAAGGAAATGTGGTAAGGAACCAGGTGGACCATAACGCACCAAAGTACTCAATACCCCCACTCCCCCCTCCCCTAGTCTTTGATAGATTTGGCGGACTCCGCCCTTTATAGCAGTTGGCTTAGACCCCGGATACTTGCCCCCCTTTTCCGACCGCTCCCACTATTCTCTGTGCCCTCTATATTTCTTAGTGGCACTTATGCCTTATTTTTTCGTTTCAGTATTTCTTGCTTCGCTTTTCTTCTGGGCGGGGTGGATTCTGAACTTATTTCTCCGTATTCTACCTTTATTTCGTACGAACTTTCATGTAGCTTGTTTTAGATCTTTTAGAGTTAGCATTAGTTATATTTTCCCGGGACTCAGAATTATTATGTCGTACAAGTTCACTTTGCTGCACTGGGTCGTTGCTGGCCCGGGATGGAAACCTTTATTGTTTATTTCGTGGTAGTCTCTTTAGTATTTTGGCCCCTTTTGTTGACCAGTCACCGTATCATTTACGTACTTATACCTCTTAAAAGGGTCCTTGCCTAATTCGTCCCACCTAGTTCTTTTACTTATTTCCTTATTTATTTATTTATTTATTTATTTACTTCTTTCTTTCTTTCTTTATTTTATTCTCGCCTAACAATAGCCTGACACCTAGGTCGTAGAATTTAATTTTTTCTTTACACTTATTTGCTTTTCTTCACTCTCAGTATTTTTTCTTTCCTATTTTTACCCCCCATTGTTCTACCTACCGTTCCGACTTCCTCCCCCTCCCCCTCCCCTGTATCTTCTTTGACCTCATGCCCAGCTGTAGCTGGCACTACCAACGCTTGATTGGGTCTACTCCACCCCCTCCCCTCTTTCTCCTACTGGCAGGTTTAGCCACCATCTCCCCTACTAATTTGCAACCACAGAATTACTACTGATTTTTGACAATCACTTTGACCATATATGGAATTACCCCTTGAGAAGATCGGCTATTTAAATACCAGGATAAATGTTCATTTAGTCCAGAATTAGCCGTCGAAACGGCTTGAGCTCAGCTGTCGGGGTCTTACTGGTTCCTATTACCCACTCTACTACCTCAAGTATTGAGTACTTTGGTGCGTTATGGTCCACCTGGTTCCTTACCACATTTCCTTCGTTATCTAGCTCCTACTCCCGTAGTAGAGCACTTTCCGACCCTACCACGCCGTATCCAGACTTTTCCGCTAAGCTCAATTCATTTCACCCGCACCATGCGAAAACACAACATTGACTTCTCTACCAAGAACATCCCAATCCCACCGAAAAAACTTTACCTTCGGATGCTCACGCAAAAAATTGATCTATTTGCGAAAAGACTTAGATGGAGAACTTTTTTCTATGACAGATATTGCGACAACCAAGACTTCGGCACCAAGGAGAGATTCGGATTTATTACCTACAAATCTCCGCCCCTGAACCCCTTGCTCGCACCCTTCGAGAATGACCTCTTCCAACTGGTCAAGAACATTAAATTTAAACCCAGACACAACCGATTCCTACAAAAACTCCGTAGCAACTTAACAGAGTATGATAACACAAATGACATCATGGTGCATTCGGATAAAACTGGGAACCTATACTTTGTCAACCCTGACAGATACCACACACTGATCAGGAGCAGCCTAAACTCCACCTATAAAAAGGCCAACCACTCTTGCATCGAGGACATAAATCGAGATGGACAACAAATCACCTCCAGCCTCGGGGTCGCCGACCGCACGGAACCTCTAGACCCACGGACACCATACTTCACACTGAAGGACCATAAATCCGATTTTGACCGTAAACCCTCCATCAGGCTTATTAACCCAACGAAGTCCGACATAGGGAGAATCAGCAAAAAAATCCTAGACCGCGTGATACCAAAAGTCAAGCAACACACCCGACTTAGCCTATGGATCTACACCCAGGAAGTAATCTCCTGGTTCAGCAATATGGAGGATAAACGAGAAACTAAATTCATACAGTTCGACATAGAGAGCTACTATGCTTCAATCACCTTACCGCTACTTACTGCCGCCTTGGACTTCGCCGAAACACTCGTGCCCATCACCGACCAGGAAAGAAAAATCATCCTCCACGCCAGGAAGACAGTCTTACTCTTTGACGACTCTAAATGGATAAAAAGAGCTCCCGACTCACCCTTCGACGTCAGCATGGGCGCCACGGATTCGGCGGAGGTCACTGATCTTATAGGATTATTCCTAATAGCCAAACTCACTGATATGTTTCCTGCATTCGGTGGTGGATTGTACCGTGATGATGGGCTCCTTACCCTTAAAGGGTACAACCCCAGTAGTACAGATCGGGTCCGGAAACAATTAATCAGATTCTTCCGCGACTGGGGATTTAAAATAACCCTACAAACGTCCCTGACCCGAGTAAACTTCCTGGACGTAACCCTCGACCTCGAAAACGACCTGTACTACCCATACAGGAAACCTAATGACAATCTGCACTACATCCACCGCCGATCAAACCATCCTAGGAACATCACAAACAACCTGGTCAAAAACATCTCCCTCCGCATATCCCGTTTGTCAGCTAATGAGCGGATATTCGATGAACATGCGCCTTATTACAACCAGGCCCTCAAGCGGAGTGGTTTCCGGGAGGAAATATCCTACTGTCCAGATCCCATTAGCGGAACCAGCAGGAGACACCGCCGCTCACGCAATGTAACATGGTTCAATCCTCCCCACAACGCAGAGGTGACTACTCCCATCGGGAAACTATTCTTTAGGCTCATTGAAAAACACTTCCCATTACAACACCGCTACCACAACATAATTAACAAAAATACCATCAAACTCTCTTACAGCACTACACCAAACTTCGCACAAAACATCGTCTCCTCTAACAACAAAAAACTCAATCCCGATGGCAGAAATAACCTAAATAGCAGTGGAGAACCGACCAGGAGGTGTAACTGCCCGGATAGATCTATTTGCCCACTCGACAATAGATGCAGAGACCGTAATGTGATCTACCAGTGCAACGTGAGGACGGATACCTCCAACAAAGCCTATATAGGACTTACCGCATGTGACTTCAAGACCCGGCTATACCAACATAGACATACCTTCCGAAACCCGGCCCGGCGTCACGCCACTACACTTTCGGGCCACATATGGGACCTCAAGGACAACAACATCACCTATGATCTCACTTGGAGATTACTGTCCAGAGCCAATTCTTACACGGGAGGACGCCGTCCGTGCAATTTATGCTCGGAGGAAACTTTACAAATGCTGTTTTCGACGGACCAACTCCTAAACAAGAAAGATGAACTGGTTACTGCATGTAAACATAGATTGCGTAGGACTTACCTCGCCCTCAAACCCCATAATGACCCGGGGGGGTAGACTAGGGCTATAACACCCCAGTTGCCGATTTTGCAATGGGTAACCCCTGCTTGCCAAGGAAGACGTAAGATCTTCTTTGTATTCTTTTATCGCATCCTTTATTTCCTTCCCCCCTCTCTCCTTTGTCCTTCTACCCCAGCTCTTCTCCTTTGTCGGCGTCTTTTCTCGCCCACCCGAGGCTGCCCTTTGGCCCCATGTAGCCTTAGTACCCCCACTCCCCCCTCCCCTAGTCTTTGATAGATTTGGCGGACTCCGCCCTTTATAGCAGTTGGCTTAGACCCCGGATACTTGCCCCCCTTTTCCGACCGCTCCCACTATTCTCTGTGCCCTCTATATTTCTTAGTGGCACTTATGCCTTATTTTTTCGTTTCAGTATTTCTTGCTTCGCTTTTCTTCTGGGCGGGGTGGATTCTGAACTTATTTCTCCGTATTCTACCTTTATTTCGTACGAACTTTCATGTAGCTTGTTTTAGATCTTTTAGAGTTAGCATTAGTTATATTTTCCCGGGACTCAGAATTATTATGTCGTACAAGTTCACTTTGCTGCACTGGGTCGTTGCTGGCCCGGGATGGAAACCTTTATTGTTTATTTCGTGGTAGTCTCTTTAGTATTTTGGCCCCTTTTGTTGACCAGTCACCGTATCATTTACGTACTTATACCTCTTAAAAGGGTCCTTGCCTAATTCGTCCCACCTAGTTCTTTTACTTATTTCCTTATTTATTTATTTATTTATTTATTTACTTCTTTCTTTCTTTCTTTATTTTATTCTCGCCTAACAATAGCCTGACACCTAGGTCGTAGAATTTAATTTTTTCTTTACACTTATTTGCTTTTCTTCACTCTCAGTATTTTTTCTTTCCTATTTTTACCCCCCATTGTTCTACCTACCGTTCCGACTTCCTCCCCCTCCCCCTCCCCTGTATCTTCTTTGACCTCATGCCCAGCTGTAGCTGGCACTACCAACGCTTGATTGGGTCTACTCCACCCCCTCCCCTCTTTCTCCTACTGGCAGGTTTAGCCACCATCTCCCCTACTAATTTGCAACCACAGAATTACTACTGATTTTTGACAATCACTTTGACCATATATGGAATTACCCCTTGAGAAGATCGGCTATTTAAATACCAGGATAAATGTTCATTTAGTCCAGAATTAGCCGTCGAAACGGCTTGAGCTCAGCTGTCGGGGTCTTACTGGTTCCTATATATATATATATATATATATATATATGTATATATACATATATATATATATATATATATATATATATATATATATATATATATATATATATATATATATATATATATATGTATATATATATATATGTATATATACATATATATATATATGTATATATATATATATGTATATATACATATATATATATATGTATATATATATATATGTATATATACATATATATATATATGTATATATATATATATATGTATATATACATATATATATATATCTATATATATATATATATATATATATGTATATACATATATATACAAATGGGGCCCTCTCGAGGGAAACACCGATAACAAGTGGGGTGCCCCAGGGGACAGTCCTGGGACCACTACTGTTTTTGGTGGCTCTCTCGGACATGCCCTCTGTGGTGCATGCAACAACATCCCTCACTAGCTATGCTGATGACACTAAGATAGCACAGGCAATCAAAAACCCGGCTGACGCTGCCCTTTTACAGCAGGATCTGGATGCCATATACAGATGGGAGGAAGAAAACAACATGCAGTTTAATGCTGGCAAATTCCAAGCCCTACAGTACAAACCTGCAAACACAAATATAGTGGAACACAGCTACACAGGACCAGGAGGGACCGATATCCCCGTGTCAAAATCGATACGAGACCTGGGCATAGACATGAGCGATGATGCATCTTTTTCTTCACACATCATGAAGGTGGCGACAACATGTAGACGATTCGCTGGCTGGATCTTGAGGACTTTCCGGACAAGAGATCGAGACACCATGTTGACACTGTGGAGGACTTTTGTCCTAAGCCGCCTGGACTACTGCTCCCAGTTGTGGTCACCCCATAGTGTCAAACTAACCACGGAGCTTGAGGCAATCCAGCGAAGCTACACCAAGAGGATTGCCAAGATGAGGGAGACAAGCTACTGGGAGAGGCTGAAGGAACTGAACCTCTACTCCTTGGAGCGAAGACGGGAGAGATACGCAGTGATCTACATGTGGAAAATCCTGGAGGGACTAGCACCAAACTTTGGCATTAGGAGCTGGACCAACCGTCGAACAGGACGTCACTGTGTGGTGCCAAAGGTCCCGTCTTCCACATCTAGAATAAGGAGCAGGTATTGCAATAGCCTGGGATTCAAGGGCCCTCAACTCTTCAACAGGCTGCCGAGGCATCTGAGAGACTTGCATGACGTGGAGGTGGATGTCTTTAAGAAACATCTCGACACCTTGTTATCCAGGATCCCGGATGAGCCCACAGCAAGACACGAGGGAAACCTAAGGGCAGCAGCAACAAACTCCCTCCTACACCAGTGGCCAACCTATACAGGCTGGAGATAATATGTGTAGCAACAAGGGCGGTGACCCAGCATGGCCTCAGCCGGATGGCTGAAACAGGTAATAGAGTAAAAGAGTAAAAGAGTATATGTATATATATATGTATATGTATATATATATGTATATATATATATATATATATATATAAAAATCAATAATAATGAGTTCAAATCTCAGGCGATCATTTACAATGAAATAGCTCGAAGAAAGAAAGAGTATTTCTGAGCCGTGAATATAGGTTAACACAAATCAATATATTTGATAAACACAAATATCCTCATATTTATGTTTGTATTGTAAATGACCAAGTTACCTAGATAGAAATATACTAATAATAATATTACAGTTTGCCTATCATGACTTAAGATAATACATCATAAATCAACAAAAACAAATTGTACTGGCAATGGCCGTAGTGCTTGGACAAATTTAAATTTCAAAATCAAACCTGTTCCGTGGACAGGTTTAAACCTTAAAATCCAAATATGTTTCGAATAATGAAAAAGTGGAAGAAAATACCGCATTTTGATCTCCTCAGCAAGCACTATAAAAATTGATATGTTCCACTTCAAAATATTTAGGAATACTGTTTAGCGCACGAGGTAACGTCATGCGGTTATCCAGTGTCTAGCTAGCCTCATACTCGTGCAGCTAGAAATAACAGCCGTTTGTATGGGACTAAAATCAGCTAAACGAAGGAGCAGTGAAAAATCAATAATAATGAGTTCAAATCTCAGGCGATCATTTACAATGAACTAGCTCGAAGAAAGAAAGAGTATTTCTGAGCCGTATATATATGTATATATATGTATATGTATATATATATGTATATATATATGTATATATATATGTATATATATATATATATGTATATATATGTATATATATATGTATATGTATATATATATATGTATATATATATATATATATATGTATATGTATATATATATATATATATAAATGTAAGTATGTATGTATACGTACATACATATATGTATACAGACGTACAGTAGCATGCATATATATATATATATATATATATATATATATATATATATATACATACAGGTACACATACATATATGCACGCATCAGTTTAGCGGACGCTTATTATAACGCCGCTTTGTTCGTTTGTCAATAAACTGAACAGCTGAATTTATGCCATACGGTGTTAAGGCAACCACGTCACCTTTTTGTTCAACACTGACACAGGAACGATGTACTAGTTTCAAGCTTGTTAGCTATCATCAGCACCGTTTACCCATCTGCCAGATAGTTGAACGTTCGAAAGTATATACTTTCCTTATGAAAATTAACGGCTGAGCAGCCTAATTTGCATATTGAGTGAGTTAAATCGGTCAGGCATACCGAAAACGATAAGCTGAAAAAAATGAAAACGAAATTTCATTTCTCACTCTTAGTATGGCACTTACTTAAATGTAAGTATGTATGTATACGTACATACATATATGTATACAGACGTACAGTAGCATGCATATATATATATATATATATATATATATATATATATATATATACATACAGGTACACATACATATATGCACGCATCAGTTTAGCGGACGCTTATTATAACGCCGCTTTGTTCTTTTGTCAACAAACTGAACAGCCTGAATTTATGCCATACGGTGTTAAGGCAACCACGTCACCTTTTTGTTCAACACTGACACAGGAACGATGTACTAGTTTCAAGCTTGTTAGCTATCATCAGCACCGTTTACCCATCTGCCAGATAGTTGAACGTTCGAAAGTATATACTTTCCTTATAAAAATTAACGGCTGAGCAGCCTAATTTGCATATTGAGTGAGTTAAATCGGTCAGGCATACCGAAAACGATAAGTTGAAAAAAATGAAAACGAAATTTCATTTCTCACTCTTAGTATGGCACTTACTTAAATGTAAGTATGTATGTATACGTACATACATATATGTATACAGACGTACAGTAGCATGCATATATATATGCATATATGAGAAATGAAATTTCGTTTTCGTTTTTTTCAACTGATCGTTTTCGGTATGCCTGACCGATTTAACTCACTCAATATGCAAATTAGGCTGCTCAGCCGTTAATTTTCATAAGGAAAGTATATACTTTCGAACGTTCAACTATCTGGCAGATGGGTAAACGGTGCTGATGATAGCTAACAAGCTTGAAACTAGTACATCGTTCCTGTGTCAGTGTTGAACAAAAACGTGACGTGGTTGCCTTAACAACGTATGGCATAAATTCAGGCTGTTCAGTTTGTTGACAAACGAACAAAGCGGCGTTATAATAAGCGTCCGCTAAACTGATGCGTGCATATATGTATGTGTACCTGTATGTATATATATATATATATATATATATATATATATATATATATATATATATATATATATATATATATATATATATATATATATAACGAAGGAAATGTGGTAAGGAACCAGGTGGACCATAACGCACCAAAGTACTCAATACTTGAGGTAGTAGAGTGGGTAATAGGAACCAGTAAGACCCCGACAGCTGAGCTCAAGCCGTTTCGACGGCTAATTCTGGACTAAATGAAAATTTATCCTGGTATTTAAATAGCCGATCTTCTCAAGGGGTAATTCCATATATGGTCAAAGTGATTGTCAAAAATCAGTAGTAATTCTGTGGTTGCAAATTAGTAGGGGAGATGGTGGCTAAACCTGCCAGTAGGAGAAAGAGGGGAGGGGGTGGAGTAGACCCAATCAAGCGTTGGTAGTGCCAGCTACAGCTGGGCATGAGGTCAAAGAAGATACAGGGGAGGGGGAGGGGGAGGAAGTCGGAATGGTAGGTAGAACAATGGGGGGTAGAAATAGGAAAGGAAAAAAAAAAAAAAAAAAAAAAAAAATACTGAGAGTGAAGAAAGGCAAATAAGTGTAAAGAAAAGTAAAGTAAATTAAATTCTACGACCTAGGTGTCAGGCTATTGTTAGGCGAGAATAAAATAAAGAAAGAAAGAAAGAAGTAAAAAAATAAATAAATGAATAAATAAATAAGGAAATAAGTAAGAGAACTAGGTGGGACGAATAAGGCAAGGACCCTTTTAAGAGGTATAAGTACGTAAATGATACGGTGACGGGTCAACAAAAGGGGCCAAAATACTAAAGAGACTACCACGAAATAAACAATAAAGGTTTCCATCCCGGGCCAGCAACGACCCAGTGCAGCAAAGTGAACTTGTACGAGATAATAATTCTGAGTCCCGAGAAAAATATATACTAATGCTAACTCTAAAAGATCTAAAACAAGCTACATGAAAGTTCGTACGAAATAAAGGTAGAATACGGAGAAATGAATTCAGAATCCACCCCGCCCAGAAGAAGAGCGAAGCAAGAAATACTGAAACGAAAAAATAAGGCATGTGCCACTAAGAAATATAGAGGGCACAGAGAATAGTGGGAGCGGTCGGAAAAAGGGGGAAAGTATCCGGGGTCTAAGCCAGCTGCTATAAAGGGCGGAGTCCGCCAAATCTATCAAAGACTAGGGGAGGGGGGGTGGGGGTACTAAGGCTACATGGGGCCAAAGGGCAGCCTCGGGTGGGCGAGAAAAGACGCCGACAAAGGAGAAGAGCTGGGGTAGAAGGACAAAGGGGAGAGGGGGGAAGGAAATAAAGGAAGCGATAAAAGAATACAAAGAAGATCTTACGTCTTCCTTGGCAAGCAGGGGTTACCTATTGCAAAATCGGCAACTGGGGTGTTATAGCCCTAGTCTACCCCCCCGGGTCATTATGGGGTTTGAGGGCGAGGTAAGTCCTACGCAATCTATGTTTACATGCAGTAACCAGTTCATCTTTCTTGTTTAGGAGTTGGTCCGTCGAAAACAGCATTTGTAAAGTTTCCTCCGAGCATAAATTGCACGGACGGCGTCCTCCCGTGTAAGAATTGGCTCTGGACAGTAATCTCCAAGTGAGATCATAGGTGATGTTGTTGTCCTTGAGGTCCCATATGTGGCCCGAAAGTGTAGTGGCGTGACGCCGGGCCGGGTTTCGGAAGGTATGTCTATGTTGGTATAGCCGGGTCTTGAAGTCACATGCGGTAAGTCCTATATAGGCTTTGTTGGAGGTATCCGTCCTCACGTTGCACTGGTAGATCACATTACGGTCTCTGCATCTATTGTCGAGTGGGCAAATAGATCTATCCGGGCAGTTACACCTCCTGGTCGGTTCTCCACTGCTAATTAGGTTATTTCTGCCATCGGGGTTGAGTTTTTTGTTGTTAGAGGAGACGATGTTTTGTGCGAAGTTTGGTGTAGTGCTGTAAGAGAGTTTGATGGTATTTTTGTTAATTATGTTGTGGTAGCGGTGTTGTAATGGGAAGTGTTTTTCAATGAGCCTAAAGAATAGTTTCCCGATGGGAGTAGTCACCTCTGCGTTGTGGGGAGGATTGAACCATGTTACATTGCGTGAGCGGCGGTGTCTCCTGCTGGTTCCGCTAATGGGATCTGGACAGTAGGATATTTCCTCCCGGAAACCACTCCGCTTGAGGGCCTGGTTGTAATAAGGCGCATGTTCATCGAATATCCGCTCATTAGCTGACAAACGGGATATGCGGAGGGAGATGTTTTTGACCAGGTTGTTTGTGATGTTCCTAGGATGGTTTGATCGGCGGTGGATGTAGTGCAGATTGTCATTAGGTTTCCTGTATGGGTAGTACAGGTCGTTTTCGAGGTCGAGGGTTACGTCCAGGAAGTTTACTCGGGTCAGGGACGTTTGTAGGGTT
Organism: Eledone cirrhosa; assembly: GCA_964016885.1. Classification (NCBI taxonomy): domain Eukaryota; kingdom Metazoa; phylum Mollusca; class Cephalopoda; order Octopoda; family Eledonidae; genus Eledone; species Eledone cirrhosa. The sequence goes on along the minus strand of CAXHJY010000364.1, from coordinate 839 downwards.
ATTTTAAATCCCCAGTCGCGGAAGAATCTGATTAATTGTTTCCGGACCCGATCTGTACTACTGGGGTTGTACCCTTTAAGGGTAAGGAGCCCATCATCACGGTACAATCCACCACCGAATGCAGGAAACATATCAGTGAGTTTGGCTATTAGGAATAATCCTATAAGATCAGTGACCTCCGCCGAATCCGTGGCGCCCATGCTGACGTCGAAGGGTGAGTCGGGAGCTCTTTTTATCCATTTAGAGTCGTCAAAACCCAGACACAACCGATTCCTACAAAAACTCCGTAGCAACTTAACAGAGTATGATAACACAAATGACACCATGGTGCATTCGGATAAAACTGGGAACCTATACTTTGTCAACCCTGACAGATACCACACACTGATCAGGAGCAGCCTAAACTCCACCTATAAAAAGGCCAACCACTCTTGTATCGAGGACATAAATCGAGATGGACAACAAATCACCTCCAGCCTCGGGGTCGCCGACCGCACGGAACCTCTAGACCCACGGACACCATACTTCACACTGAAGGACCATAAATCCGATTTTGACCGTAAACCCTCCATCAGGCTTATTAACCCAACGAAGTCCGACATAGGGAGAATCAGCAAAATAATCCTAGACCGCGTGATACCAAAAGTCAAGCAACACACCCGACTTAGCCTATGGATCAACACCCAGGAAGTAATCTCCTGGTTCAGCAATATGGAGGATAAACGAGAAACTAAATTCATACAGTTCGACATAGAGAGCTACTATGCTTCTATCACCTTACCGCTACTTACTGCCGCCTTGGACTTCGCCGAAACACTCGTGCCCATCACCGACCAGGA
>CAXHJY010000363.1:20000-26307 GCA_964016885.1 Eledone cirrhosa | reverse complement strand
ACACGACCGCTTTACAGTGTGGACTAGGAGCTTTTTGTTGTGACACCAACACGACCGCTTTACAGTGTGGACTAGGAGCTTTTTGTTGTGACACCAACACGACCGCTTTACAGTGTGGACTAGGAGCTTTTTGTTGTGACACCAACACGACCGCTTTACAGTGTGGACTAGGAGCTTTTTGTTGTGACACCAACACGACCGCTTTACAGTGTGGACTAGGAGCTTTTTGTTGTGACACCAACACGACCGCTTTACAGTGTGGACTAGGAGCTTTTTGTTGTGACACCAACACGACCGCTTTACAGTGTGGACTAGGAGCTTTTTGTTGTGACACCAACACGACCGCTTTACAGTGTGGACTAGGAGCTTTTTGTTGTGACACCAACACGACCGCTTTACAGTGTGGACTAGGAGCTTTTTGTTGTGACACCAACACGACCGCTTTACAGTGTGGACTAGGAGCTTTTTGTTGTGACACCAACACGACCGCTTTACAGTGTGGACTAGGAGCTTTTTGTTGTGACACCAACACGACCGCTTTACAGTGTGGACTAGGAGCTTTTTGTTGTGACACCAACACGACCGCTTTACAGTGTGGACTAGGAGCTTTTTGTTGTGACACCAACACGGCCGTTTTACAGTGTGGACTAGGAGCTTTTTGTTGTGACACCAACATGGCCGTTTTACAGTGTGGACTAGGAGCTTTTTGTTGTGACACCAACACGACCGCTTTACAGTGTGGACTAGGAGCTTTTTGTTGTGACACCAACATGACCGCTTTACAGTGTGGACTAGGAGCTTTTTGTTGTGACACCAACATGACCGCTTTACAGTGTGGACTAGGAGCTTTTTGTTGTGACACCAACACGACCGCTTTACAGTGTGGACTAGGAGCTTTTTGTGTTGTGACACCAACATGGCCGTTTTACAGTGTGGACTAGGAGCTTTTTGTTGTGACACCAACATGGCCGTTTAACAGTGTGGACTAGGAGCTTTTTGTTGTGACACCAACATGACCGCTTTACAGTGTGGACTAGGAGCTTTTTGTTGTGACACCAACATAACCACTTTACAGTGTGGACTAGGAGCTTTTTATCATGACACCAACACGACCACTTTACAGTATAGACTGGGAGCTTTTTGTCGTGGCTCCAAGTTGATCACTTTACACTGTGGGCTGAGGGCTTTTTGTCGTGGCTCCAACACAACCACCTGACAGTGTTGGGCTGAGGGTTTTTTTTGTCATGATACCTACATGACTACATTACAGTGTAGACTGGGTGCTTTTTGTCGTGGCTCTAAGACGACCACTCTTACAGTGTGGACTGGGAGCTTTTTGTCGTGGCTCCAAGTTGATCACTTTACACCTGTGGGCTGAGAGCTTTTTGTCGTGGCTCCAACACAACCACCTGACAGTGTGGGCTGAGGGCTTTTTGTCATGATACCTACATGACTACATTACAGTGTAGACTGGGTGCTTTCTGTCATGACACCTACACGACCACTGTACAGTGTAGACTGGGTGATTATATACAGTTCTAGTTCTAGTAGAAGCCATTTCTATATTATAAACTTATACTCTGCCATGTATTGAGTACCTTACTTACTGTGGTTACCCCTGTTTCAACCCAGGATTACACACATGTTATATATATATATATATAACTGACAATTGCCTTAACTTGAATGTAAAACATGCAGATGAACTCTTTAGCATTTAAACTAGCCATATCTGGCCAGAATTCTATCACCTCTTTCTGTTCAAACCAGCTGTAACCGGCCACACATACTTATGTTAAGGTATTGTTCACAAAATAAATAATATCAAAAATCTCATAGATTCAATATTATGTGAGATATTATGTGAGGTAAAGCCTTTACTGTGACAATACAATAGTATATATAGAGTAATGTAAACTGTTATGTGAGATATTATGTGAGGTAAAGCCTTTACTGTGAAAAATACAATAGTATATATAGAGTAATGTAAAAGGTTATGTGAGATATTATGTGAGGTAAAGCCTTTACTATGAAAATACAATAGTATAATAGAGTAATGTAAATGTTATGTGAGATATTATGTGAGGTAAAGCCTTTACTGTGAAAATACAATAGATATATATAGAGTAATGTAAATGTTATGTGAGATATTATGTGAGGTAAAGCCTTTACTGTGAAAATACAATAGTATATATAGAGTAATGTAGGGTTAAACAAAAGCTAACCACAGACTCAAGCCCCCCCCCCCCCCCCACAACTATGTGTATATGAAAACCTGAGAGAAATAAAGGCTGTTTCTTTAGATGTATTGAAAATCTCATGAGTTTGATAAAAGTGAATTCCTTTTTAAGACACTGTTGGTCTTAAATTGACTGCCTATAAGACTGAATGTCAATATAGACACACACACACATATATATATACATATTTATATACTATATACACATATGTACACACATATATTGTGTTGGAGTTAACATTGTCAATATATATATAGTGATAGAGATTTCTCTCTCTCTCTGTATATATATATACACACACATATATATATATATGTATTTTAGCATTGGCCGTGTGTGTGTGTGTTATATATATATTTAGTGTCGTTATCTTAAGTTTGACAATATATATATATATATATATATATATATATATATATATATACTATATATATATAATGTGTGTGTGTGTGTATATATATAATATGTATATACTGAATATATATCTATATACTTAGTGTTATTTTAAGTTTGTCAATATATATATATGTATGTGTATGTGTATATATAAATATATATATGTGTGTGTGTGTGTGTATATGTATATACTACATATATATATATATATATATATATATATATAAACCTACACGTATTGGATGTAAGCAACGTTTTAATGTTATTGAAAGATAAAAGAGATTGAGAAACTATTAAGAATGAAATACTGTGTGTGTGTTGGTAATAGTGTGTGTATGATGGTATGGTGTGTGTGTGTATGATGGTATGGTGTGTGTGTGTGTGATGGTATGGTGTGTGTGTGTGTGTGTGATGGTATGGTGTGTGTGTGTGTGATGGTATGGGTTGTGTGTGTGTGTGATGGTATGGTGTGTGTGTGTGTGTGTGTGATGGTATGGTGTGTGTGTTGTGTGTGTGATGGTATGGTGTGATGTGTGTGTGTGTGTGATGGTATGGTGTGTGTGTGTGTGTGTGATGGTATGGTGTGTGTGTGTGTGATGGTATGGTGTGTGTGTGTGTGTATGATGGTATGGTGTGTGTGTGTGTGATGGTATGGTGTGTGTGTGTGTGATGGTAATGGTGTGTGTGTGTGTGTGTGATGGTATGGTGTGTGTGTGTGTGATGTATGGTGTGTGTGTGTGTGTGTGATGGTATGGTGTGTGAGTTGGTGTTGGTAGTATGTCTGTTACTTGGTGTATATAGCTGCAAGTATTATTTTATGTGTGTATCTGTGTGCATTTGTGTGTGTATTCAAATATATATATATACAGGGTTGTCCCATACAAATGTATACACACTTTGATTACCCACAAGCAATATTTATTAGAAATGCTGTTGAAGTATGTATACATTTTTGGGGACATCCTGTATAAGTAATATAATATAAAGTAATATATATACATATATATACGTACATATATATATATGTGTGCATACACATGCATATGTATATATGGTGGGCTGCCAACTCGTTTTCGAGTACGGCCACTACTTTATATCCATGTAGGAGAACCCCTACCGATGCGCTGAACGAGTGTGACTTTTTAGTCCAGCCAGCGACTTGAAAACTCTGGTACTAACACTACACTTGTGACAATTATTGACACATAGTGCTGGGCCCATGGTACCATGTGACGACAAGTGCAGAGAGATCTCCAGATACAAAGCAATGTCTGTGCCGTGAAGCTTTTATAGTGAGTAAAGGCACTGCACAAAGCCAGTCCCACTCTCTTAACCAAGATGATATTTACCAAAAAGAAGAACAAGTCAACATCATTGGATACCATCAGGGTTGCAGGTGTTATATCAGAGTTTTCCTTCTCCTAGAATTCTGCTTTGACAAAGGCTAAGGGGGTCATCTCTCCCGGTGATTTTGGATGGCCATTGATTCTTAAGAGCTCCTTTGACCTTTGACAGGTTTTGTTTTTAGTCCTGCAGGATGTCCAAAGTCACCCTCCTCACCAAGAAACCTTGGTGGGGTTGCCAGTTTAGTCGCCAACGACCCCGACCATGAGACAGGTTGTACTTGGATACATGTTACCAGTAGCACCAACTGGTGACCTGACATATATATATATATATATATATATATACATACATACATACATACATATATACATACATATATATATATATATCATTATCATCACCCTCAATCGTTTAACATTTATTTTTTCCGTGCTGGCATGAGTTAGACAAGTCGCCTGTTGTGAGACAAGTCAGATCAGATGACCATGTCTTGCTCAGACAGAATTGTTATATATATAATTGTTATATATACAGGGCGGTGAATTGGCAGTATCGGTAGAGGGTTGGACGCCATGTTTTCTAGCATAGTTACGTCCCTTATACAGTCTGAGTTCAAATCCCGCCGAGGTAACTTTGCCCTTTCATCCTTACGGGGGTCGATAAAATAAAAGTACCAGTAATGCACTGAGTAATTGCTGGCCTTGTGCCTAAAGTAGAAACAGTTATATATACATACTGCTCTATAAACATGGCTATAGTATTAAAAATGCTTTAAAACTAATTTCTCCATCTATATTTTAGCGTTATTACAGTGGCCTTGTGTTTATGGGTTGATAGCGGAGGGCCTTAAATTTTCAGGCATTAAATTGCATATTATTGTCGTCAACCCATTTGTATATGGCATTTAAATCATCTTGTAAGAGAATAGTATGTCGGTTTCTTGATTGCCTGTGCTACTTTCGTGTCATCAGCATATCTAATAAAGGAGGCTGTCTGTATTACAGAGGCCATGTCAGAGAGGTCCACCAAAGAGTGTAGGGTTCCCAAGACAGTTCTCTGAGACACACCAATTGTTATTGAATATATATATATATATATATACGATATTAAACAAATGGAAACTATATTTATAAAACCATATTTATTTCGTTATATATATTTCTGGGATATCATATTAAAAATATGGTATGCCTTCCTCAGATAAAATACAATATATAAGCTGTTTTATAAATAATTTTGACATACCTTAGAATAATGCAACTTCCATTTAAAAAGTTGATTTGGTAGTGAAACTGTTAAGGACATTTATAGAGAAAGAAAGACGAAGAAAAATGAAGATAAAAAGAAGATGAAGAGATGTATGTAAACAACAGAGCGAGATAGAGAGAGAAGGAGATATAGGAGAGATGCAAAAGTTTTATTTAAACCCAACAATTTAAATAAAACTTTTGCATATATATATATGTATGTATATATATATATATGTATACATACATACACACATATATATGCATAATTATATATATATATAAATATATATATTATTCAAAATATTAACAAATGAAGATATTCACATAATCAAAATATATACTTTATTATATATATATTCCTTCGAAGGTACTGTGATGTTTTTTTTACAGTACGTCCTCGTCAGATAAAATATATGATTTGATATATGACATAACTCTACGGTCTTGATATTTCAATTCCAGTATTGGCAGTAATATTGAAATATCAAGAGGTATGTCATATATCAAATCATATATTTTATCTGATGAGGACGTACTGAAAAAAAAACACCACAGTACCTTCGAAATATATATAATAAAGTATATATTTTGATTATGTGAATATCTTCATTTGTTAATATTTTGAATAATATTAAAACTCCATGAATATTTCTTTGTTGAGTGCTTTTAATCTATTGTAAAACTGTATTCATTGAGTAATCAATGAACCATATTAATCTTTGGTTATATATATATAGTTTTAATATAGATGAGATTCTACAGGATTAGAACTGTTTCATTCTTTAGAAATCATCAGGAATCTGGCTGTCCAAAATAAATGTTGTGGTATTTATATCTTTTCAGGTGGTAGGAGAGGGTGGGGAGTGGGATGGGTGGAGGTCATTGGTTGAAAGAAAAGGGAATTCATTAAAAGCTAATTCTTTATTAAAAGCTTTATTAAAAGCTAATTCCGGATGATTTCTAAAGAATGAAACAGTTCTAGTCCTGTAGAATCTCATCTATATTTAAACTTTTATACTCTGCTATGTATTGAGTACCTTACTTACTGTGGTTACCTCCGACTCAACCTGGAAT